>JAEDXX010000370.1:0-63917 GCA_021725515.1 Epicauta chinensis | reverse complement strand
AATTTAATGATCTACAAAGTTTGAAGAAATTACTACCTAAAGATTATCAATATTTTTATGATCAATTGAAAGTCGAATCCAATCACACAGAATAATTTAAATTACTTTAATTAAACTTATAGTTAACTTTTTTGAAAAAACTTAAGCTTTTTGTAATAGATTACACCAATTGGTGTAATCTAAGTTTACTTATAAAATTAACTTAGAATAATATTCAGAACTCAATGTACGTCTAATTACTTTTTAAAAACCTATTAAATATAACTAAAGTGAAATTTTTGTGTCAAAAAAATCTTTTTTAATGATCTTAAAGTATTCTTTTTTTAAATTACAACCTCGTATCTACATAAAAGTTACCAGAATGTCTATAGCAAAAACTCGTATGTAGGTAAAATCATTATTAGCTCTTGATGTCAATCATGAAATCTTCGTTTATCTTCATAAATTGACACGAAAAGGATCTGGGTTTGATATTTATTATTAATATTTATGCAGTTTCGATATTATAAACAATTTTTATTGATTCCTAAAAAATTACGATTTTGTAGTTACGAGATATACCCAGAAAGGGAACGATATACGATACGAATAAAAACCTACGCGATTGTTTACACCTTTTATATATAACCTCAAAGTCTTTTGATTCTTGTTGTTGTGTTTTGTGTTTTCGCTTTTTTGATATTAATTTTGAACTTTTATAAAACTTTTGTGATTTTTAAATAATTTTTGTTGTTGAATTGTAATTATTTTGGTTTTTCAAGTTTATTATAAAGTTTAAATTTAACTTTGTTTTAGTTTCTAGTGTTATCGAACTTTATGCTTTATTTTTCTTACAAAAAATAGCTTTGAGTAAATTTTACTAGGTAATCGTAATCAAATTCGATTTAGTCAAATGTTTTGCAATAGAAATTGGGGTCTGTTTTAGTGTTTATATATTTATTTTTTATTATGGCGATGCAAATTAATGATATAGACAACAGTTTTCATAATTATGCCGTAAGTATTAATATATTACTCATTAAATATTGACTTTTTTATTTTAAAATACTGTAGATTCCAAGTACATCGGAGACGAAAAAACCAAGATTGCTCTGTTGTGATAGTTCCACAGCGCAACAAATGGTAAAAAACGCGTACAAGTTTTTTAAGGAACATAGAAAAACTTTTGGCTGAGCAATTAAAGTAGTTTAACAAAACTAGTTGTACATGATCTTAATAAAAATGCATTTTTAGGCAACTGCAAAATGTTTAGGAGTTGGTATTAATACTGTAAGTATAGAAAAGGACCACCTATTGAACCGGTACCACCCCTAAAGTACAAGACCAAAAAAGGTCAAATAAGGACCTTGATCCTAATATAAAACAAGAAGTAAGGCATGTGATTTACAATATGTACAGAGACAGTAAGATAAACCTCCTTTTCGGGATATTTTGCTTTTATTTCAAGAAGTATTTTTTAAGTTTTCGTTTTTTTCTTTTTGCAGAAAATAAGGGTTATGTTAATTGTATTGCTTATTATTTAAAAGATTAATTTTCAATTGTTTTAGAGAAAGCAGTTACTTTAGACACTCTCCTTAGTAGCTTAAAAGAAAAGGCTATGTATAATTACGGACGGTCGAGTTTAAGGCTGTTAGTAAAAGACTTAGGGTTCTCTTATCTTAAAGACGACAACAGGCGTTTTTTAATGGAAAAACCCGATATCGTAATGAAAAGGCGGGAATTCCTAGCAAAATATATGCAAAATAAACGTCCTGTTGTTGTTTTAGATGAAACCTGGGTCTTTGCTAACGGTACCGTCCGTAAATCATGGCAGGACAACGATATGAGATCCGTTAAACGAACCTGTGGCGATGGAGGTATAATTTATTCATAACTCATTTATTAAACAAAAAGTTATATCTATGAATTATTTTAGCACGACACATTGTCATTCATGCCGGCACTTAAGAGGGATGGATTCCAAATGTGGGCGAAATATTCAAATCCAAAAAGGGCCCCTCATCAGACTACCACACGGAAATGAATTCTGAGCTCTTTGAAGCTTGGATAACAAAATTAGTGTCAGTTCTGAAGGTACCATCCCTCATAATAATGGATAACGCCAGTTATCACTGTCGACTAGAAGAAAAACATCCGACCACTGGGTGGAAGAAAGAGGATCTACGAAATTGGCTGCTGAAACATAGAATTAATGTTCCTGACAATATTTACAAAAAAGAATTATTAAAACTATGTAAAAATATAAATGTAAAAAAAGTACGGGTTGTAGACAAAATAATAAGTGACGCTGGTCATAAATTGCTTCGGTTGCCTCCATACCATTGCACCTTCAATCCAATTGAAATCAAGCGAAGCGATTCTATGACCAGCAGGTACTGACAGGACTGACTCCACTACAAGCTTGGGAAAATGCCATTGATAATGTTACTCCACAACAATGGAGTAATTATTTTGAGCATACCCATAAAATTATTAATGAGTACTGGAATATAGAAAATCAGATCAATACTGCAGATTTAGTGATCGATCTGACCAATGAGTCCAGTGACAGTGACACTGACATTGATGTTGACTCAGACAATTAAACGGTTTTACATTTTTATAGAACAATTACTTTTTTACATTTATGTAATTATTTATTATTTATTTATTTATATATTTGTAATGTACTGCTTTTTTTCAGTCACAATTTAACACGTTCACGCCGGGGCCGACTTTAATGTTTTTTGCTGCTAGGCGGCGCTCTAATTGATGCCACGCTTCATCTGGCGGCGCGCAGTTATATCCTGTTCAGACCTTCATAGGCGTCGTGTTTGCTCTGTAGTACAGTGAGTGCTTATTGCTCAAGTTGTGCAACTCGTTCCATTTTCTTATCCTGACCATAGATAGATTTCTGCCAGTAATTATTGTATAAGGTGGTTAGAATATTTTTTTAATTTTTATTTTAATAAAAAGTAGATAACAAGGATATGGAATTAAGTGACTCTGATGAATCTATAAATAGGAGCAAGAGAAAGGCATCAAGATTACGGATACTTTCTTCCTCTTCTGACGAAGATTTTGTTAATGTAAACAGTGATATGAACGAATGTTCCCCGGAGGAAGAAGATGTGGTGTCTATATCAGAGAACGAGGATGGCGATGAAGAATGGCAGGCAGTAAAAGAAATAACTTCAGTAATAAATGGATATTCGGAAGAAGGGGAATTTTTATATGACACTGACTGTAATGACCCTTTTGCTTTATACAAACTATTCTTCACGGATTACATACTAGAGATGATAGTTGAAGAAACAAATAAATATGCTACACAATGTATAAATAATTCTTCATCTAGCAGTAGAATGCACCAAAAAGCCTGGCAGTCTGTTACAAAAGATGAAGTGAATACTTTTATTGGCATATTGCTTATTATGGGTGTAGTTCAATTACATGTATGCGAACGCACGCATAAAAAATGCAATGAAACGTGACCGTTTTTTATCTATTCTTAAGTTTTTACATTTTGCGGACAATACCACAGCTAGAACTGAAAATTCGAAACATTATTGAAACAATTGTAGATAGCTTCAAGAGTTCTATTAGACCTGGCAAAAATATCGTTATCGATGAAAGTATGGTTCCATGGAGAGGACGTCTACGTTTTCGTCAATATATTCCAGGCAAGCGACATAAGTACGGCGTAAAATTATACAAATTGTGTTTACCTGATGGCTATACATATAACATCACATTCTCATGATGTAGTTATGAGATTACTAAATGGTTTATTATTTGAGGGCCGCATTTTATTTACTGATAGTTATTATACGAGTGTTCCTTTGGGTGAAGAACTATTACAGAATAATACATTTATTTGTGGTACTGTAAAAATGAACAAAAATTTCTACCACCACAGGCAAAACAAAAACGAAAACGTGGTGAATTGATGCATTTCGAAAATCGTAGCGGTGTAAAATTTCTGAAATGGACTGACAAAAGAGCAGTTTGCATGTTAACTACCCCAAAGAATCACCGGTGTAAATTTGTGGCAGGAACAAATGGCAAAGTAAAACCCGATGCTGTGTTTGATTATAATATTGCAAAAAAGGTGTTGATTTATCAGATCAACTATCGGGTTATTACAGTTGTTTAAGAAAAACCACTAAATGCTACAGAAAAGTAATAATACAATTAATATGCGGAACCTCCCTCGTGAATGCGTGGTATATTCATAAAAGATGGGACACTAAAAATATGAATATGTTACAATTTAGGGAAGTTATTATAGATCACCTTTTGGCTGATGAACAAATATACTGTCCTATACCGTCACGTAAACATGTTCTTTAATCATATGAGAGATCTGCAAGAGAGTCACGTGAACGCTGCAAGGAATGCTATAAAAAATTGTCCGAGAAAAAGGGCAGAGATTATGCCACTAACAAAACTACAAGAGTTAAGACGTATTGTGGCTAGTGCAAGGGCCAGCCAGAATTATGCTTGAAATGTTTCAACAAATTACATACAAAACAATAAATAATGAAATTATAAATAAAAATTCTATTTAATTTTTTTGCCGAATTTGAGTTACATTTATAATACTGTATTATTATGTTTATGTTATTGAACAAAACTTATTTATATGACACGTTATTAACTATAATTTTTATAAAAATAAATATTTTTAATAAATAAACGATAAATTTTCATTATTTCTAATAGCACAATCGAATGCGTACCACCAGTGGTACGCGCCGCGCAATGAGACAGTCTAGCGCGGGCCACCAGTGGTACGCGCCGGCGTAAACGTGTTAATGTCATTATTTTTTATGCAATATAATTCGTTTTTTTAATTTACATAGTGACTGTGTTTCAGTTTTCTCACTAATTTTAAAATATGATTTTTTCGAGTATAATTGTCTTAAAATACGAATTTAAATTTTAGCGCTTTAATATCGGTACTACTTTTCCTATATGTCATTTGGTTATGACGGATCACGTACTTTGGGAGTTTTTTGACACATTTGACATTTGAAAATTCACGTTCAACCAGCAAATTTGGTATATCAGATTTGCTACACTATGCAGTGTAGGGTTAAACTCGCGATAATATTTATTTGGAACACAATAGTTGTGTACTATACACGGTGGTAAAGTCATACGTTATCGATGAGCGGATAATTCATTCCTCGATTGGATGAAGGGACTTTGCCAAAGTGTGCAGTGCAAAAATTTTTCCTATACTAATTGGTAAAACACTTTTATTTTAAGTTTTAATTTTGTAGTAAGTTATTACATTATATATTTATACAATTGCAATCTCATTTGGTAGCTATGGGTCGCCATAAAAAGCAGATATTTATTTAGTTGTCAAAGACAACACTTTCCTTGACTTCGATGATAAAGTAGCACTATATCTTCGAGTTGGATTAAGTGCTCCTTTACCATCGAGTTCTTAGTCGATAAGTAGTATTTTAACAGTTAGTATTGGAAAAACTTTATGATTATAATTATAAGAAAATGAAATGATATAATTCAGTCAATTACTGTTTTTTTTTGTTACTGTAATCGTTACATTTATAATAATTATTGTGTTGTATTGTACTTTATGTATCTCATTACATGAATATACTATGTTGCAATATACTATGTAAAATTAAATTTGAAATAAGAAATATTTAATTTGAATTTCCCGGTAACTTTATCATTGCCACAAACCTTTTTAATTTGGGATTCAAACCCATCAATATCAACTTTATTACAGCGATCTGCTGTTGCTTATATCGCTATCCTACCGCGGTTGTACATAAAAGTTAGCCAAGGTTATGCATGGAAGTGATGACCACCTGATATTTACTTCTAGAAGGAGCATATAGAAGTATAAATATTTTAGAGTACTAGAAGTACAATGAAAGTTTTCCCCACTCTTTCTAAGATGGCTAAAGATTTATTTAGTGTGAAGGCAACATCCGTACCTGTTGAAAGATTTTTTTCCACAGCAGGTATGATAATGACAAAAAAAGCGTACATCTTTAAAGGATGACGTAATGCAAGCGTCATTATGTCTAATTTCGTGGTCATCTTGTGATTTGAAAGACATAATTAGCAATGTTATACAATAAATTAGCTTTCGAATAAAAAATAATAAAATTTTATCTGTTAAATGGAAATGCTTATTAAAGCAAATACTGTAACATCTAAGAGGAATTTTTAATTTGTATTCTCTTTTGTATAATGATTTAAAATATAATTTTTTTAATATTTATGTATTTATTAATTGCAAAAATTATATTACCTTATTGCACGAATTGTCTTAGAATTAAGTTCTTATAATAACGATACAAGACAAAAGAAGACGAGAACGATACTGAAACGAGACCTATTTTTTTTAAAACTAACGAGACCACGACGAGATTTTTGAAAGTCTCGCCCTATCTCGTCTCGTGTGAAGCCCTATCAATGGGAAACATTGAAGGTGTCAAGTTTTTCAGCAGGTATGTGTTGACAAAATTGATTTCAAATAAATTAAAATTAAATTGGATTTTTTTTCAGATAACTGGGAGAGGGCTCAGTATAAATTAAAAGAAACCATCAACACCGCAGAGGTGATGAATTCAGAAAAAATATGTGAAGGTGATATCATAACATTAAAAAGAGAAAAACGGTTGATGCAAGGGAAAGATTATCACCAAGTAGTACGGAGGTGCACTCGAAAAATACAAAACAGCAACGTACTGTTGATTATTTACCATGCCCACCGACAGTAATTGATATCGAAGGTACTTTGTATACAAAATCGCAAACAAAAAGTATTCGTAGACTATCTCTAAATATGCTATGTATATAAAAAATTTTCGTCTCAAATGTTTATCTTAACGATATTTTTCATTTACTAACATTGTACGATCAGCCTTCTTTGTCGTAATTACTTTGAGTTGTGTTGTCGAAATCTTTAGAGATATTTTTAAAGCGAAAATGGGCCGAAAAGGAAAAGAAACAAGCGAAGAGCAAAGAAAAGTCATTATAAAATTACATAATCAATGTAAGTCACTAAATACAATTGCAGAACTTGTTGGTAGGCCGCGTTCAACTGTGCAAACAGTCTTTGGCCAGTTTTGTATTAATAAGACTGTAAAAAATAAGGCGAGAAGTGGGCATCCGTCGAAACTAACACCTCGTTTAAAACGCCAAATTTTGAATTGTGTCAAAAAAAATGCAAAAATTAGTGCTCCTCGAATATTGCAAAAAATTAGTAATATTAGTGGTTGCAATATTTCTGTTAGTACCGTTCGAAATGTATTGCATGATAACGATTTTCTAGGTAGATCTGTCCGCAAAAAATATTGGGTGAGTTTTGGCGAAGGGTTATTTTTACTGATGAGTCCAAATATAATATTTTTAAATCGGACGGATATTATAAAGTATGGAGAAAACCTAATATGGAATCTAATAAAGAGAATTTGTGTCCAACGGTAAAACACAGTAGTGGTTCAGTTTTGGTGTAGAGTTGCATGAGTGGTAGGGGAAAGGGGGACAGGTTGTTACATTCAATTTATTTTTAACTCACGATTGATGTAGCTGCCTATTATTTTAAATTAGTAGGTGGATATCTCAGAGCCATCTGTGAATGAAAATTTAAGTTTGTGACGCGTTGCTTGGCTATTTCATAACCTCAAATATATTTTGATGCAGCGTGACAGATTTAGACTCTCCGACGTTATCGGTGAATATCTTTGAGCAGGTAAGTAATCAAATTCTAGCAGTATGTAGGTTGTTAAGTCTATATATTTTGCTTCCTTCTGTACAATTTTTTTTTGCCTAAACGTCTATTTGACTTTTTAAATCGATCATAACCTACTACCCACTTAGAGGGGCATATTGTTACATAAACATAGGGGGCACGTTGTTACATGTAAATATGATCTTCGTCTCCTCTTTTAGGCTCAGTCATGGTCAGAACTTATAAAAGACTAACTAATCGAGGTACTATACCGAAGGAACGTTTCATGACCCTTTACCGGTATATTAAATAACGTAAGTTAAATCCGGCTAATGTTCAACTAACTGTGGGTTACGCGATACCGTCCATGGTTTTTACCAAAGCTCAAGAACTAGACTTAGCAAAGTATGTGAAAGATTGTTCAAATATATATTATGGAATGACCACAAAGGATTTAAGAAAATTCGCATTCGACTTCGCCGTCGCAAACAAACATAAATTTCCGGAAACCTGGAAAATATATGGAATGGCTTCCAAAGACTGCTTACACGGATTCCTAAAGCGGCACATCCATTTATCCATTCGCATTCCAGAGTCTACAAGTCTTGCACGTGCCACGGCATTTAATCGGGCAAATGTAAATTTGTTTTTTGACAAACTTGGCAAGGTCTATGACAAATATCAGCAGAAGAGGAACTCTAATAACTATAGCCTTGGCAGTTAATGCCACCGGAAGCAGCATGCCTCCTTTTATAATTTTCCCACGCAAAAAACTACGGCCTTTTATGATGCTCAACGTACCTCCAGGTTCCATTGGAGCTGTTCGTCCTTCAGGGTGGTTGACGGCTGATTTTTTTTTCTTTTTATTGAACATTTTATAAAGGTTACCCGATGTTCTACAAAAAAACAACGTTCTTCTTATCCTAGACAATCATTCATCACATTTGTCAATTCCAGCTTTAGATTATTGCAAAAAGAATGGTGTAGTGTTTTTAAGTTTTCCCCCACACACGTCCCACCGACTTCAGCCGTTGGATAGGACGGTGTATGGCCCACTTAAGGCCTTTTTTAACCTACATGCAGATGGATGGCTCAAATCACATCCAGGAGTTCCCGTGAGTATTTATGACATCCTACAATTTTAAAAGATGCTCTTCCTCTTGCTGCCACACCTAGTAATATCAAGAAAGGATTTTCAATTACGGGGATTTGGCCGTACAATAAAGAAAAATTCACCGATGACGATTTTTTGCCTTCTGAACCGTGAAATAAATGTGCAAAGAACAGGTAACAAGCACGAAAATAACAGCAATATTGAAAAAGAAACGATACCTGAATTAACTGAACACACGATAAAACTCCCTCAGCAAAGCCATCGACATCATCTGCTGGATTGTCAGTGTCGTCCAACCGTACTTATATACAGGATGACCCAGAGAAGATAGATGTTTTTTTTTTGAATAGCGCAGTTGGTAGCACTGCTACGACGCAAAACGCGTGTTCTACGTTTAGTGTACATCCGAGAGATTTGTTTTCGTCTAGTTCCAGCAGCCATGGAACGCTATAACGACAAGGAGCGCGCGTTTTGCTTAGAACAGTATTTTCGAAGTGATTCGGTCGTAACAGTGCAAAGACAGTTCCGGAATACATTCAAAGTTACTCGGTGTAAACCTGTACCAAGCCGCAATTCAATTTTGAGGTGGGTGAAAAGCTTTCGTGAGACGGCTACTGCAACAGATAAAAAACGTCCTGGCCAGAAAAAAAGGTTCGTACACCTGTAGACATCGATCGAGTTCGGGCAGCTCTCATTCACAGTCCTAGACGTTCCGTCACGCGGCTTCTTTAAACGTGTCCAGGGAATCTGTGCACCGTATATTGGTGGAAGCCTTGGGATTTCATCCTTATAAACTTATGATAACCCAGGAATTGAAAATTACCGACCATGCGCAACGAAAAAGGTTTGCTGCAACGATGCTGCAAAAAATCGAAAAAGAAGAGATCGATTTAAACAATCTGTTAATGAGCGATGAAGCGCATTTTGAATTATCCGGCTCGGTAAATAAACAAAACAGCCGCTACTGGTCACAATCTAACCCTAACGCATTTGAACAAAAGCCCTTAGATAGCCAGCGAGTAACCGTTTGGGCCGGAGTAGCGAAGTGGGGAATAATCGGTCCTTATTTTTTCCCCGCTTCCGTGAACGGAACGCGCTATATCGAGATGTTAAACTCGTTTCTTCTCCCCTCGCTGCGTCGTCGTCGTCTGAATCGTACGTGGTTCCAACAGGATGGCGCTACATGTCAGTGTTCGAAAGAAATGCTCGCAGTACTGCAGAAAGCGTTTGGTAGCCGAATATTGTCGCGTCGCACGAATTTCGCCCAGCCGCCGCGCTCGCCCGATTTTACGGCTCCAGATTTTTTTCTATGGGGTTATCTTAAAAGTCGCGTTTTCGACACACGTCCACGGATTTCGGAAGAAATTACAAAAATTGAGCGCCCGATGCTCGAAAGTCTTCGAAAATTTCGTAAAAAGGCTAAAAGAATATGTAGTTCAAAATGGCGGTCATTTGAACGACATTGTGTTTCACAAACAAAGAGCAACGAAAAGTGGATTCAGTACATAACGTGAAAACGGTGGGCGCACGTATCTTGCGGTAACGATAATGACTTTTATGAGTGCATTAATTGTATCTCTGATTCTGAATAAAATTCATTACTATTTTAATGTAGCTAACATGGATATTTATTTGTGTTTTTGTTTGTAACAATTTACCCCACAATGTGTAACAACTTGCCCCTGTGTGGGGCACGTTGTTACGATATGCATCTGAAAACTAAAAATGTTTTTGGTGTTTATTAGCCAGTATTTGAGCAGTTTCTTTTTTTTACATTTCATGTATAACGTACTTCAATATTCACACATCTGTTACATTATATAATTAAGATGGTTGTGTAGAAAAAAATTAATATAAAATTTGTAACAACCTGTCCCCCTTTCCCCTACGAGTAGGCAAACTTGCATTTATTGATGGAATACTTGATCACAAATCATATATTAACATGCTAAATGAGAATTTCCACGTAAGTGCAACAGAAATGGGCTTTAATAATGATTGGATATTTTTACAAGATAACGATTCAAAGCACACAGCTTGGAATACTAAGATGTGGATCCTCTTTAACACTCCAAAATACCTTGAAATACCTCCCCAATCACCCGATATTAATGTAATTGAGCACGTGTGGGATTATTTGGACAAACAAATTCGAACACGTCAAATTTCAAGTAAAGAAACATTAAAAATCGCGCTTCGCGAAGAATGGACTCGGATACCATCTTCTTACATTTCTAAATTAGTTGATTCTATGCCACGGAGACTCCAAGGTATTATCAATGCCAGAGGTGGGCAAACAAAATATTAACTATCATTTTTATTTGTATCACCAATTTATTAAATGTACGAATACTTTTTGTTCGCGATTTTGTATACGTAAATATTTTTATTTCGCAGGCAGTTTTTTTTCTTATCTTTTTTCTTTATTATAAAGTGTTGTAACCTTAATGTGTTTGTTACTATTTTTCTTTTATAATAAATAAACATAAGGAAACTTCAGAAATGCGTTTTTCTTTTACACTTAGGTGTACGAATACTTTTTGCACTCACTTTAAATACATTGTTGGACTCCCTTTAGTCGCCTGAATTATTTTTCGGCTGCGTAAAAACACCTACAGGCATACGTGACCTCTTGATCATAGAAAGAGGGCTATGCGACCCCCAAGATGTTGCGTCTACGATTTAATGTAAACAAAATGCTCGAATTATGAATTTTAAAAATAAAAACTACACTATCATAAACAAATGCAAGTGTTGAGATGAGATCATCACTGACACCAGCGACTCATGAATTTTCCAGAACACGATGGCCATTTTAGTTAGTCGATAGATAATTAACAATTAGTCACAAATCTAACCAAAAGTGTACATTGTTTATTCAAATAAAGAATTAGCAAGCTCGAACATTTTCATTTTACTACCAACGACCGCCCCTTGTTCTTCTACCGGCAGATCGTCGTGGAAGAATTCGGAGAGGAAGCTTACAACCTAGGAATGGATTCATGGGAACTCCTCAGCGGCGATTAGAAAGTTATATTGGAATTTGTCCCGCGGACTGGGGGATACAACAATGTATAAAAAGTTTCGGACGTCCAGGACATCTAATTGTCAGTTGATGTAGGACAGACACTTTAATATTTGATATTCAAAAATTCATTAATTTTGGCATTTGAAACGTTAATAATAACAGTAATACTTGGCTCAGATTAAACATTTTTAAACGTCAAAAAAATAACGCCCGAAGTTTTTTGATCGCAACGGTATAACATTTTGAGCAACAAAATAAATAGATTGAAATCGATACAAATAAATACAACTAATTTTCCTGGACTTAATTATTTCAATTTTTGGTTGTCGTTATTGTGTGAATAAATACTAGAAAAGTATTCGAGAATTATGTAGGCAATAAATATACTTGGCAACGTTGCATTTTTCTTAAGCTCAACAAAAACAATTGCAACACTTAATTTTCAATAATTTTTTTTGGAAAATACCACAAAATAAATAAAATATTCTACTAAATATTCTTATAAATAAAATTTACCAACAAAAGTATTTCCAATTTGTTGACAAGGAACTCACTAGCAACTTAATCAATTCCACACACACTACTAATTACACCAAATAAACTGAAATGAACATGGCAACTAGTCGTCTAATATCCAACGAGGCGGTTCCCTCCAGAACCTAGATCGGAAAAGACTAGTCTAATTGTCGCACACAACATCTCCTACAGCGCTTGCGCGCGTGTATTTTATCATAACATTCTACTTGCGGCCAATTTATTTACATGATCTAACTTGCCTTATTATGATTTGAAGGTTTATTCATCAAAAACAATAAAAGAAAAATATCTTTGTTTTATTTTCCAGGTGCTATTGTTTAGGTAATAAAATGATAAATTTAATTTCTATTAAAAACTAAAATAACAGAGTTGAGATAACTGATTAAACTATCTTAAAAAAAGAACAAAACGAAATAAACTGTATAATATTATAATATCGTTTAATATTTTTGTAACATAAACACGCAAAAATTTACAAACAATTAGTTCTCAGCGAAATAACAATTGAGAATCGTATAATGAAACTGGCGCGCAAGCGCTGTAGGAGATGTTGTGTGCGACAATTAGACTAGTCTAATCGGAAAAGTTTATACATAGTTGCATCGGCTAAATAACAGACTTGATTATACATTAGATTAGTGATTCTCAACCTTTTTTGTGTTGCGGTACACTTACAACATTTTCAAAATTTGGCGGCAGACTAACAATAAAATAAGCTTAAAAATAAATAAAAATAATTTGCATTTCTAAAATTTGCCGGCACACTTCAAGAATGTGGCGGTATACAAGAGCCGCAGCAGAGTGGTTAAGAATCGCTGCTATAGACCAAATAACAGATCTTGTTTGAGTAAATTAAAAATTCATATTAAAAACTTATAATTTCCAAAAAACCAGATCTATCATCAATTTCTTTAATTTTAATTTTCTCAAGAACGCTTGAGTAGTGCGTCTTGTCCATTTACTCAAAGACATCTAACATGATACTCTATCGATATGCAAAATTTCGAAAAAATCCATTATTACCACGTCGTGTCCTCCCCTTGTTAGATGGCAAAGAACGAGAAATCCTTTAGACAAAAGTCATCTGAATAGACTAACCCACAATCTCCATCAAGAAATCCAAGATTTAAAAATGAGTGTTTCGAATATTATCTTTCCCAGCTATCAGCAGATGATCACTCGCTATGGCGAGCCACCAAGAAATTTAAGAGACCAATAATATCTGTTCCACTAATACGAAAATCTGATAGAAATTGGGCGCGATCTAATTTAGAAAAAGCAAATAAATTTGCAGAATATTTGTCAACAGTTTTCTCCTCACACCATATCAATACCAACCAAAGACATCATAGCCTTTGTAAATGCCCCTGCCAACTGTCTTTACCAGTAGGATGCCTCTCTTCTCCCAATCAAGTCCGTAAAGAAATGTTTATTGAATGCTCGGAAAGCACCTGGATATGATATAATTGTTTGCGAAATCTAGAGAAATTTACCAAGGAAAGCCATTGCCTTACTAACATACAAATATAATAGCATGCTGAGACTATGCCATTATCCAATACAATGGAAATTTGCACAGATTATCCTTGTACCAAAACTAGGTAAATCTCCAACGGAAGCCAGTTCATACAGGCCGATAAGTCTCTTACCGATCATGTCCAAGGTGTTTGAACAGATTAGAAGAATCAGTGGACTTAGACGAACTTGTTCCTAACCAACAGTTTGGCTTCAGAAGGAGCCACTCAACCACCCAACAATGTCACAGAATAGTGAACAAAATAAAAGAAAACTACGAAAGGAAAAGCATGTGTACTTCAGTGTTTCTCGATATAGAACAGGGCTTCGATAAAATTTGGCACGATGGACTACTATTTAAACTAAAAACACGTGCCCCGGATCAACTGTTTATCACACTAAAATCGTTTATGAGTGATCGGTACTTCCAAGTTAAGTTCAATGATGCATTATCCGACTACCACCAGATAAAAACTGGCGTAACTCAATGTAGTGTACTTGGACTGCTATTGTACCTAGTCTTTACTGCCGACGCAGCAACAACATACAGCACTCTGATAGCAACATTCGCTGATGACACAGCGATCATAGCGGCAGATACCAATCCTACAACAGCTACACAAAAATTGCAAAACCACTTTAACGAACTTCAACACTGGCTCGCGCAATGGAAGATCCATGTAAATACAAACAAATCATGTCAAGTAACATTTACAACCAGAAGAACTCAATATCCACAAGTAATCTTGAACAGTATCCCTATCCCACCAAAAACTGAAGTTCAATAGCTTGATCTTTTCGTCGACGAGAAATTAACCTGGAAATCACATATAAATGCAAAAAGAAAACAACTGGATTTAAAATTACGAAGCATGTACTGGTTATTAGGTAGACGATCAAAACTATCATTTGAAAACAAACTTCTCATCTACAAGACAATCCTAAAACCAATCTGGACGTTTGGTATCGAATTGTGGGGCTGCAGCAAACCCTCAAACTCAAAAATACTACAGGCATTTTAGTCAAAGATCTTGCGTACAATAGCCAACGCTCCATGGTATGTATTCAACCAAACATTAAATGACGACCTCAACATACCATTCGTCAAAGACGTAATTGGATCGCACGCTACTAGACATAAAATAAGGAGCACAGATCACACAAAATGAATTATTCAAAAAACCGATCTTAAACAAAAGACTAAAGAGAATATGGCCAAAAGATCTACCAGATGCTACAGCGAATCGTTGAACGACGGTACCTGATTCGAGTCGAATTCAAATCAAAAAGTTTACTAATTACTTATTAAAAGTAGATTGTAAAAAAGCAATAAAATTGACTAAAATAGAATAAAAAATAAATGTTTGTAGAACAAATTCGACATTTGCATATCAACACTATCGAGTCATTTTACATGTTAACAATTATCACACGAGCATATTCCATTATACAAAAATGTCGCGAATTGAGCAACAAAACATTGAATTATACATTCAAAAAACCCATAAGGAGCAAGATATAAGATGGCAACTTTTCGTTTGTGGTACGTCTAAAGGCAGTTTGGTTTTATGTGAAAATATCAATCGTATCTGAGTCGCGATTCTGATAAGCTATATGAAGTATTGACAAACACCAACGATGTCGGTTTCATCATGAAAAACAAACTATACGATCAACAAGCCGGAAAATGGGATAAAACAATCCAATACATTGTGCAACATAGGTTCAATAACTGTTTTTGGGTAAGCGATATACTAACGAAAAAGGCGTTTTTTGTTAAAAACAATGTCAATTCATTGCATAAGCTTTGTGGAAAGTGAAAAATGCCAGGTTTTCAATAAAATATACATATTACATGCAACAGGTTGTTATACAGCACATAGGCAAATTGTCACACATCTTATACAGACATCTACATGACAACACGGTATAAATATTTCATCCAAATAGCAAATTTTACATAGACGTACAGCAGTTTGATTAAGGCAATGGTCAGTCGAATTCGCCTTTGTAATTCTTCTAATTGCTTTTCTTATAATACGTTTCGGGAACACCGTCTCACTAGATTCAAAATACTCTTTAACTTGTTTGACAAAATCGCTCCATATCTTTGCTAAAATGTATTTAGGAAATCATAAAGCACGCGGCACCCATTGGTCATCGGCTCTTTCCCAATCCATCAAACCACCACCACATTGATGACATACAGTTTGATGATATCAATCAATGATATCAATACTAAACATCTAACTAATCATTGTAAAATCTCGAGTTAAAAATACAGACCATTCCAAGGTTAGAGTTGTTAGCCGCACAGTTACTAGCTTATTTAATAACCAAAGTTGAAAACACAACAAATTTAGCCATTACTAAACGGTACATGTGGACTGATTCGCGGATAGTCTTGGCATGGTTGTCACAATCCCCGCAACAGTGGCAAACATTTGTTGCAAATAGAGTTGCTGATATCCAGACAATCACGAATATTAGCGACTGGTATTTCGTTAATTCTGCCTCTAACCCAGCAGACATAATTAGTCGAGGTATGTTTACCAGTGATTTATTGGTAAACAATTTATGGTGGCATGGACCGCAATGGTTAACGGAGAATGAACAAAACTGGACAGTTACTGAAAAACAAAAGGGTACTAATCCCCCTTACTTTGAAATGCCTGAGAGTCGTAAGATAACAGAGACTCATAATGTTGTAGTTCAAAATCTCGACATAATAAAAAATTTGTCAAACTTCACAAAACTGAGACACGTTATGGCTCATTCAGAAACAAAAATAATATAAGAAAAGTTGTTATTTTATAGATTTTTGAGCGAACTAAACTTATTTGAAGAAATTTTTTCTTATATTTTTCGTTATACGCTGTCAAAATTACTAATTAGAATAGCTTTTTCAATAAGAAAGAGTTGAATTCTGATATTGATAATGTTTGATGATGGTTATTATTTGAAATCATTAACGCAATGCGTTACTGTTACTTATGATTTATTTGATTACTGCAATTGTTAACAGTCGTTACAATAATTATGATTCAATGATTGAGTCTTGTCGATAAACTGGTTGGTGATCGACTGTGTTCCCAATATTTTTCAGAATAAAGGGAAGCTAAGGGTGGCTGTCTCCACTGTCCTAACATTGTTGTCACATTTAGCAACCCTCTATTAGTGGCAGACTTAATAATATTGACGTTTATTTCCTTGCACGTTTGAAAATTTTACATAATCTTGTTTCAGTCGAGCTTGAAAAATTCTTAACTTTCAGGAAAAAGACAGTGTATTTTGCGAGTTCCGACGATAGATTTCGTTTTTCCAAAACAACTCTCCAAATTTTTCTGAGAAACGTCTATAGTGAGGTACAAAATTCTGGCAAATTTTCAGCCCAATCAAGAGAGGCCAGGTTCAAAAGTGGTCGATTTGGCGTGGAATGCCCCATATACTCTATGATTTTTTAAGGTTTCCAAAAGAAGAAAAGAAATAAATTTACGAATTAAATTTACTTGAAAAAAATCTTTTTTTCAACAGTGTTTCAGGGTAAACTTTTGGTAATTTAGAATAAGAGTTATTTTACTTTATCAATTGCATTACATAAGCTGTTATAACTTTTGTTCGAAAATATGAGAAATTGGTTATAGAAATGTACAGAATGCTTGATAATTATTTAATTTTATGTTTTCAATTCGAAGAAAATAATTACTAATCTTACTATACTATATAAAAAAGCAACAACAATCGTATTTCTATAGTGATTAAACCATAGATAAGTAGTAAAACATTAATAATAAACATTTGTGCTACAGACCTGATTGATGTTGAAGAGGTAAATAATTTGATCTACAACCACTATTAATAGCATATTATACAACGACGCTATAATGAGTGCTATTATTACCGAGAATGAAGATAATAATAGCACTCTTTATAGCGAGTTGTATACTATACTTTATCTACGACTTATTTCTAAATGTACAGGTATTGGTGATATACAAGAATATTTACCTTCATCATCATTTTCGTTTATAAAATCGCACAGAAAACGGACACTTTTGAACTATTAGTTAAAAGTGGCGATTTATTTATTTTTGAAGTTACCATGGTTTTTTTAACATTGGAGAAAATTAAGGAAAAATACTATTTTCTGATTGGCTTAGGAGCGGGAATAATGAGCATTATTCCCTCTCGTAAGCCAATTAGAAAATTGTAGGAAATAATATAGGACATTATATTGCAAAAACCACACGTATAATAGTCACTTTATATATAAGTCGTAGATAAAATAAATATATAGATATATTTGTGAAAATTAAAATGAACAACGATATGCATTTATCATGACAAATTATAATTTTGTTCCGTCAAATAGCAAATGTCAAATATAAATTCAAGACCTTTTCCTTAAGAAATCTGTTGATTTTAGGAGATTTGTACTGTGGTTGTAGATAAAATATTGTACGATACACGTGTTAACAGTGATTTTATTTTGCTTGTGGGGTTGCTCCACTCGCCTCCGACTCGTTTCCCCAACTCGCAAAATAAAATGCCACTTTTAACACTTGTATCATAAATAACTATTATGTTGTATATTTTTGTTTTTCAAAGGGCGGCATTTTATTGCATGAACAAAGGCGCCCTAATAGCTAGGGTCGGCCCTGCACCACATACAACTAGCGGTTGGTCAAAAGCAGCGGCGTGGAAACTCACTGGTGTTAATATATTTAATCCAATCCATTAGGATAATGGGAGGATTTAAAACCCGTATTTTCCAAAACTGATACAAGTTTTATGGACTTCGTGGAGGTCTGTTGATTACTACTTGGTAAACTAATTACTGAGGAAGTTTCGAACCTGTCTAGACGTGATTTAATTTCTGGTACAAGATTAAAATACTGCGTTTTAATGGTTTTGCGCTCTATACTTTGCAGCTCAGCGTCGTCCGTATTATCATTATTTTATATTCTTCAGTCAATTGTTTAAAATAAAATGATTTTACAGAAAGACATCGTAAAAAGCAGCTAAATTAATAGTGAAAAATGTGCACCAAGGTCTTGCCAACAAAGTCACGCTGTAAAATTAACAGCGAAATTGACCCATTTACCACAGTAACAAGAATTTTACAGAACAGAAAACGAGTCTTTTAAAAAAATAAGGGGTGATAAATCTACCACTATTAATGCAAACGACAACAATAAAATAAGTGAAATGAGGAACACGGTATATGAGATGTATCGTGAAAAGGAAGTACCGACCACAACATCTCTAATGCGACGAGTTAAACAACGTGGAATTGAGCTAAATTTTTGTAGAGAGACAATGAGGAAATGCTTACATGCAATAGGGATGAAAAACAAAAAATTGAACCGAAGATGCAAAATTATGCAGAGTCCACGTTTAATTGACTGGAGAACAGAATTTATTTTTAAAACTTGTAATTATCGTGAGGAAGGTAGAAACATAGTTTATCTGGATGAAACGTGGTATGACTCGCATGACGTTATTTCCCATGGTTGGATGGATGATAGTGATAAGTGCTGCATGGAAACTCCGCCATATAGTGGAAAATGTCTTTTTATTGTACATGCGGGTAATGAAGATGGTTGGATCCCTAATTGTCTTTTGTTGTAAGCGAAAAATATAAGTCACAGCTCGGCCGACTATCATGCAGACGTGAACCACCAAATACTCGAACGTTGGTTCAACGATAAATTATTGCCTAATTTAAAACCAGATTCGGTGATAGTGATGAACAACGCGTCGTATCGTTTGAAACATGCATTTAAACTTCCTTCTAAAAGTTGGAAAAAGGAAGACATTATTCAGTTTGTCATAATTTGAATGTCCTCAACAAAGCCACTAAAGCAGGGCTATTGGCCTTAGTAAGGAACTCGTCAAGTACCTAGCCAATAAATCGAACTATTCGAACTTTCCAATAATTCGATTCGAATTTCAAATCAAATAGTACTATTCGTTTCGATTCGATTCGTACACTATTCGCACACCCCTAGATGCCACTGTACACATGCGGTCATTCAATATGGGAGTTAAAGGGCCTAAAAATACGCTTTGTCTAAAATTTCTAATTTTTTTCATTCCGATCCTGTATACAAGCTTTTGAAATCTCCGATAGATGAAGTCGTATGTTTTTACTGTGTTCGCATTTTGTTGCCGACTTGGGGCAACTATGTTATAGACCATTTGTATGCATGTATTCATTCATGGCACCTACCAGCGCTTCCAGCAATAGGCGTTTGTTGTGTTTTTACCCCTACAGGTCAGCAAATCTAGCACTGTGGGTGAAAATTTCAAGGGATGCGCAAATGAAGAAGTGAGAAAGTATTCGGAATAGAGAGATGGAAATATAAGACGCTCGAAAGTACAGTCTGTGACAGAATTCTGTTCTATGAATTGTAGGATATAATTATTTAGGATAAAAATAATGTATTTATAGAAGAAACAATGAAATAAAATTAGTAATTATAGAATCCTAAAAAATATAAAATTGAATTAATCAGATAAACACAAAAATTAATTTCATAACTAGTTGGTATTAACCCTTAAATTTGAAATTTCCAAATTGGGAGAGTCGTCTTTGTACTCAAAAAGAGAAACTATCGGGATGGGGGTAATAGGATTATCACAAATAAAACGAATGCCGAATATTTTCCAGGAATTTTTAACTATTATAAGATAAAATTAGTTTCCAATAACAATAGAGGATACAGATACAAGGGGTATTCTAACAATATTGGCAATGGATACCGAAAGCCGATTCTTAAGAAAATGAATATTGTTTTATTGTAAATTACTACGGTGAAACCTTTTTTATTCCTCAGTTTGATTATCTGTTTGTAATTTTATCTAGTATATTTTTCTTAATAGAAAAGGTACTAATAAAGTCATATCATTTATATCATAAATCCTGATGAGGTTTTTTTTTCATTTTAGAGAGTTTATCTTATATAAAAATCCACTGAAAATACGAATAAAACTCTACCAAAGCTAAGTTTAATTCTGGGAATATTTATTCAGTTTTAATAACATTAAAAAAGAAACAATCCAAAAATTTACTCTTGTTTATAATTATAATTGTTTCCATAGTCATTAAATAGTTTATGTATCTATAATAATTTAAGGGGTGATTAAGGGATAGCTGTAGACGATATGAATCGTACGGGAATCTATACACAAATGAAAAAATTACAGTAATACTTTTGTTGTTGTATGTACTTTAGTCACGTGCATCAAATTTTTCTACCACGCAACTAGGGGCGGGACTATTTCACCCGCAAAGCTAGATTTGCCGACCTGTACTTCTTATTAAATTGCTAGACACGACGCAACGTAGGTCATGCGCATTCGCCGAGATCCAGCCCCGCGGTCTACGGAAAGACACCGATTTGAATCAATTTTTTACAGAATGATGATACTATTGATCGATGCAACACATTTAATACGATATTTTGTAGTATTTTATTTAAAACAAATATTTCGGGAATATAATTCTGTTTATTTAAAAGCAAATGCTGTTAAAAATACAACACGATGTTTGAGTTGTGCAGCGTTGACGTTATTTTTTTTTCCATTTATTTTCAAAAAGACCTGATACAGAAGAATTGTTTGAAAGAAGCCATTGCTTTTTCTAGAAATCGGATGTGAATATTGTAAAAATAAATCCATACGGACATCAAACACATTAACGTCTATCACTGGCATCAATTTCATTCAATTCGATTAATAAGCAAAAAAACATAATAGGTAATCATGAGGACTGCCGACAGAAATGAAAACTTAAAGGTGCTGCCAGATGTAGAAGTAGCTGCTATAATAGTTGAGCTAATAGTAACTGCTAAGCAACTATTTCCACACTATTTGCTTTTATAAAAGCGACATTTTCAAAATGGCGACCGTAATGAAGGGAGATAAATTGGCTGCAGTTTTGCTTTCAGTTACTTCAGTATTTGAAGAAAAAAAGATTAATGACGCAGTATTAATTAAAAAAAATCTCGTGCTTAACTTCACTCAGGAAGTCAAGCTGATGAAAACAAAATAAACTTGGTTTATTTTTCACTTCTATATAATTGTTTCTTTATATCTTGGATACGCGATATATAACAACCGTCATTTCGCCCTAGGGCATAATAAGCATCCTTGAAAAATTTTAAGATGTCTTCACGTGTTAAAATCTTTGATTTTTTAGGGACATATCCTTTTGAATTTTGTTTCAGAAAAGCCTCTAGCCGGTTGTATTTTCCTATGTGTATTTTCTTATTGACTAACAATGTTGACTTCAACATGGAATACTTCCACGACAATGAACTCTGGCTAAATTCTTCAGACTATAAAAGAAACACAAAACCATCAACACATAATCTTCGTAATAAAATATGCAAGACATGCAAGAAACTGACCATACAAGTAGGATTATTAAACAATACGTATCAATTCATGAAAATATGCCATTAGAACTGTTTCACTGGCAGTTTTCACAGAATTTTTATTTCTCCAGCCTTCAAATTTTTGGACCTCTCTTTCATTAAGTGATTTTTTGGGGAGTAACTACTGCTCAGCTTTTAATGCCCGTTCTGCATTCTGATATTGTTTTCGGAATTTCTTTATCCATCACACACGGGTTTTTACTTTTTGTTATTAAAAAAATAAATGACTTCATCGTCTTAGATACAAAATAACATACAAATTTTAAAAAAAAATCGTTTTTATATTTCAATTCACAAACAACCGAGATATTTGAAGTGGAACACTTAGCTGGGGCACACTGTATGTGGGTGGTAAATGGAGGTTTGATGTGATTCTAGGGTCCGACCAACTTGCATATCCGCGACTCCGTTAAAATTCTTTCGTTACATTTCAAAAATAAAAGGGAAAATGTCGATATTATTAAAGAAAACAATTGAAATTTCATGCCGGCATTGCAAAGAAGAATGTCGTAGAGGCTCTTCATATTTTTTTTTAAATTTAAATTGGCGACCACAAAAAACTCAAATAATTGAAAATATTAATTCGATTGCTGCCAAAATATACGGCCATAGAGCTCATTACAAAAAAAAAATACAATAACAATATTAAAAAACAATAATTACAGTAGAACTCCAATTATCCGAATCGCTTTCAGAATGCCAAAAAAAAAGACGGGATCGTCAGCGTCTCATACTGCAGTTCTATTATTATCCGAAGCACTTTCAGGATTTCAAAAAAAAATTAATACAGAAACATTAGCGTCTCATACTGCAGTTCTACTTTCGTCTGTCGTCCGTCGCTAGATCCACCTGTCACTATCCTTTTTGATTAGTCAGCCAATGTGTCGTAGACAGTACTCTTCCTGGTCGGTGCGTTGTTTTGTTTGTGAGTGCGTTTCGTCGTTCACCATGGCACCTAAGAGAAAACGTGTTGTGTTATCGTTAGCGGATAAACTGAAAATTATAGAGCAATCAGACAAAGGAGTTACGGGTAAACAATTGGCTGAGAGGTACGGTGTTGGAAAATCAACGATTTCAAACAATAAAAGAAAAGAAACCTCTACTTCTAAACTGCGTGTCAGAGCTTGAAAACGAAGATGGAAGTTCTTCAAGAAAAAAATGAAAGGCAGCAACAAACAAAGATTTAGAAGATGCCATTTTCAAGTGGTTTTTGCAGCAACGTGCCATGGGAAACACAATTGCGGTCCAGGCACGGTGTCCGTGATTTGGATTTAAGTGGCGAGAATTTAATTAAAATACGTCATTATTTGGAAAAAATCCAATTATCCGAATTTTTGATTATCCGAATGGGGTCCGGTCCCAATTGATTCGGATTATTAGAGTGCTACTGTACATAAATACAATATAAGCATATTAACCATATATGTAACAACTGTAGAATTTAGTGGAGCTTCGTATATCATACTAGCGGACTGGGCAAACTTCGTTCGTTGGTTTATGTTCACAAAATTAACAATATTAATTCGATTAATTAAATCATGATTTGGCAAAATATCGAAATGTTTGAACAAATTATTATTCAATTGTAAAACGTCAAAGAAAGTGAGATTAGAATCTCTGACCTCTGTTATAAATTACATTTTAAAATAAAACTGCTATACATATATCAAAACTTATTTCCAAAAGCAGGAAGCGATGCAGCGGACGGGTACATGCTTGTCAAAACTTACTTCCACAACCGCCTATATTCCAACATATTAAAACTTTAATGCCCGATTTAACCCTCTTAGGGGGTGAATTTTCAAAGATCCTTTATTAGTGAGCGTTTACATCACCTAAAGAATATATGTGTCAAATATAAAGTCGATCGGACGGGTAGTTTCGGTATATCATGGTTAGAAATAACGTTTACATCTGAGCATATGTTCGGGATAGGCTCACTTTGTTGTACCGGCAAGTTGTGGATCGGATCCACCCCCATGTAACTTCAATGGGCGAAACAGCACAAAAAGTGAACGAATATGTCCAGTCATTTTAGTTCTTCTAAAGGACGCTGGTGGTTCTTTGCGCCGTGTGCGACGACCGCGGATTACTAGTTATTATTATATATCGGATAGATTATAGGAGGACCACGATAAAGTGGCCGACCATAAAATAATAAAATTTAACGCCAAATTATGACAATAGGGCTGGTGGGTCACGGTGTTAACAGAGACATTTACAACTTCTACAGCCAGAAGATTTATAATAGCAAAGAGACTACTAAATAAGTGACCATTGAACAAGGGGCAAACTTATTGAAATTACTTTAAGAGAAAGTTCTGGGGAAACCCTCTACCTAGGTAGGTAGAGGGTTGTAATTTAATTTCTGTACATGTTTCAATTTCCTATAATGAATATTGGGTATTTCCATTTATTTTCTTGTAACAATTTTAAGCAAAAAAATCCTTGTCGACATATTTTGAAGATCTCTTTACCTGCTATTATAAATCTTCTGGCTAGAGGAGTTGTAAATCTCTATATCAACACCGTAACCCACAAGCCCTATTGTCATACTTTAGCATTAAATTATATTATTTTATGGCGGGCCATTTTATCGTGGTCCGACTATAACAGATGGTCTTTTTTAACAAAATTATTTCAAATTGTTTGACAACAATATGCTTAGCAGATTAATAAAAGTCTTAAGAGACAACACCAATATAAAAAAACAAGCTAAATATCCATTATTTCGAGAACTTTATTATTAATAATTAATCAAAAATTAATATTAACTTTATAATTAATTAATAATTAAATAATAATTAATTATATTATTAATAATTAATTACTTAATTAATATTTAATTACCAATTAATTAATTACTTATAATTAATTAAATAAATAACAATTTACAGAATCATAAAGGATATTGCAACGTGGACAAGAGTAACGAGCGAGAGCGTTGAGACAACGACAACATAACCTCAATTATAATTTTAAAAAAAACTGTATATTTCAAGTACTGATCTCTATAAGAACTGGATTGCTGATGCTTATGGGAAAAATTTAAAAATATGGAACGATTTGATGTGTAGCCAACGCCGCTACATCTTGAATGAGAACTAAATTGAATTTGAGTACGCATGTGTAGTATTTTTTTTCCATTTGAATTCAATTGAGATTGATTTACATCACATCATAGTTATGGTAATTGATATTATTATATATTACAATTTGTATGTTCATATTAATCACATTCCCTTAGTCTTGATAAGCAATCACCAAAATATTGCAACCATGATTTAACCGTTGTTTATGCTTTCGACATGACCAATTATTAACATTATTTTCTAAAATTAAAAACAAGTGATTGTGAGTCAGAAGTAATTATAATTTTACCTAATTACGTGCATTGTAAAGTATATTATGGGAAAAAAAATCAAAAAGGAAATTCCAAAAAATAGTTGTTATTATACAAAGACAATCTTCAAATATTTTCATAAAACCGCAATGTAGGATTCCGTTTTATATGTATTACATATACATTTACGTGTAGGTATTCAACAATCTTAAACAAATTTATATGATTTCCATTGTATGCGATTTAAATTCCCCACTTTGAAAACACTAACGCGCCAGCGCAGCAGTCGAAATTTTAGTTATTTATTCAACATACCGAGGCGCTGATGACTCTTCAAATTGGGACAATTTCAGACTATGGAATCAGCTACCCAGCTATATACATATAGAGATCAGTGATTTCAAGTCAATACAAACATTTTAGGGAACGTTCAAGTATTACGTAACATTGTTACCAGGGGGGAGGGGTTAAGTCAAGCGTTATTAGTGCCTTATGCTGACGAGGGATGTATAAATACATTGTTACGTAACATTATGTAAATAAGTACAACGGCTGTCAGGCTTCTGATCCAATCTTCTAGAAGGATGCTGATGTTGTGGTAGGTCGGCTCTATATCTTCTATCTGAGCATTTACTGGCCGCGAGCTGTATCCGATGCGGCCATCTAGCGGAGTTCGGTGGTAGTGGGGGCATCGCGGGAACAGGTGTACGCGGATTGCTTAAGTGGTGGGGGTTTCTTGCTACAATATTAATAAGTTTAGAGTGCATATTATTATCGTTATTGATCTCGCTGATATTATTACCTACGAAACACTCATTGTGTCTAGAACAAAAACAAAACTAATACCTCAACACAAATCTTAAATAAACTTGATGGTGTTTCGAAAAAAAAATTAATGTTAAGTTTATTGTGGAAAACTTCAAAAATATGAAAATATGAAAATACATTCCACATATGAATATGTAAATTAATATTTTTTTCTAATTAATAGAATTTTTGAATATAAATAAAATTATAATTTAATATAGATTTGTAAAGACATGTACATAAAAACAAGAAAATATCTTTTGATTTCTAATTCTGAAAACAATCCACTTGATTCTTATTGTTCGACAAATATTTCCCTAAGTGTGGCGAATGCATTGAACCCTTGGAAGCGGTCTATAAGATTTTGATGTGCAGCATCCACGAGCTATGCCATGAGAAGATGGTGCTCTGAAAAGCGCATGCGCGGATATATATGATTTGCTTACTTTAAACGACACAAGTATTATCGCCGTGGAAGCTGCCTCGTATTTAACCCTTTGCACTCGGTTGTCCCCTCTGAGGGGACAACGTAAGTCTAGCATATCACTCGGTTGTCCCCTCTGGGGGGACATGAAAGTTTATTAGCGATTACAGACAATGAACTTATTTCACCGCAATTTTTTAAGAAACACGTGTTCTCCTGTAGTTTTCTATTAAAATAGCACAAAAAAACAAATCGGAATATGATAAAATTAACAAGATGCATGATAAATAAATCAACCGTTTTACACGTCAAAAAAGAACATGCGAAGTACGTTCACGACGGGGTATACGCATATATGCACTAGCCGATGCAAAAACTGGATATTTATTTTCAATTCTTCCTTATTTTGGCAGCATAACATCCGATAGCATTTCCCGGCCAGATCTTCCTGTAAACACGAGAATTCCATTGCATTTATATAAAAAGTTGATAGACAAGGTTCCTGATGCACAAGGATACCATGTAATCAATCTCCAAGACGTTACGTGGTGGAAATATTATATCAATTGATAAGCCTCAAATTTCATTACAATTCCTTACTTGGTTCTAAAATTATACTGTATAATATCCCGTTTCCAGGGTGTACGTTTTCGTGAAAAAGTGGCGTCGAGTTGCTGGTAGGTAACGTCCGAAACGGTGCCGAGTGCAAAGGGTTAACAATATAGCGCTTCCATGGGGAATATACGAATAGGAATCTGTATTCGAACATACATGTAGTACCGAAATTCAGATATAATGAAATATTCATTTTAAATAATTCGTCCGTTAAAATATAAAAGTAGGTAATCTCGGATTATGCATTTATATTTAAGAAAATACAAGGGAAGCGGCGCTTCCACAGCTTCCATGGACTGCACGCCACTGATATATAGTCACCAGAACATAACTTCTATCTCAAGCAAAGATCGTTATGACGATCGTCTCTTTGTCTGACATATGACAAGCGCTATAGTGATTGATGTCCCTATACACTTCTCCGTGGGCGGAAATCATGTGCGAATGTCGTGGATAGCTTCATCTAGGTACGGTATTAGGGCTGGCCAAGGCTGACCCCGATAAATCGAACGGCGAGTGATTGTCACATCTTTCAGTCATTTTCGATTATTATTAATAATTTATGTTTTACCAAATCAAACACATTTAAAACATTAACTATTGTTCTTAATTGCGTATTTATAAATAAATTAAATAATAAAATCGCTAACAGTTATTTAAATTTTAACCGAAAATATATACACGCACGCATATCATCATTTTGTTTTATTTCTTTGCGTTACAATTAAAGTAGAATGTTTAAATTAGCACGAACCTAGACAAAACGTTTTTTTTTAATATTTTAGAGCTAATATTAAAAAATAAGTAGCAAAATATATAAACACATGGGATTTTATAGACTAGTCTAATTCTAACACGCAACATCTCCTGCAGCGCTTGCGCGCCAGTTTTATTATACGTTTCTCAATTGTTAGTTCGCGGACAAGTAATTGTTTGTGAATTTTTGCGTGTTTATGTTACAAAAATATTAAACGATATAATAATATTTTACAATTTATTTTGTTTTGTTCTTTTTTAGGAACATTGTTGAGTTTTTGAATATATTTTACAATAGTTTAATCAGTTATCTCAACTCTGTTATTTTAGTTTTTAAAAAAATTAAATTTATCATTTGGCTCGTTTTATTACCTAAACCATAGTACCTAGAAAACAAAACAAAGATATTTTTCTTTTATTGTTTTTGAAGAATAAACCTTCAAATCATAATAAGGCAAGTTAAATCATGAAAATAAATTGTAGGAGATGTTGCCAGTTAGAATTAGACTAGTCCGGATTTTATTCCTACAGTAGCGCCACAATATAATAATGCTTTTTGGTTTAAGTAAACATGTAACAGTTAGGAACTTTTCAACTATTAAGTTGCACATGACCTATCATTGGCAGTTCGAAATTTTATACTTTTTAATTTTTGGACGAAGTTTAATATCGCCGCCAATAGAGGGCCGTTGGTAGTATAGGATTTTCAGAGATATTTGGCTTGCCCCAGGCAAGTTTTTACTACCGTTGTCCGCAAAGGGACAGATATTGATACAGTCGCGATCATAAAATTTTGGGCGTCAAGGACTTCAAATTGTCAGTTAGTGTAAGACAGCTATGTAGGACCATATATATAATACTAATATATTGCGACTTATGTCAAAATACAATGTAGGAAGGGGTCACGAGAAAAGAGAGATAGAAAGTATGATATTTTTGTATTTCTGTCTCTATCAGGACGAATCTCTTTTGTGCATGCGTGAAAATTCAAGTAATGAAATAATGAATGAAGTTAGCGCTGATGTCATCAACAGCCAATAGTAGAACAGAAAAACACAGGCGCATGCGCACAATGAAATTGTCCTGAGAGGGAAGTCCGATACTGCTATACCGTTCTAATTTCGGCCAGTTTCGGCAAAAACTCGCAATACGTTAGTATTTTACAGGTTGTTTTTTCTAAATAGGGGGGCTGTGAACCAGGATCAACTGATCCCGAGTTCAACCGGTTCTAGGGGTTTTTATGAGCGGGTTGGTATGAAAATTTAGTAATTTTTTCGGCGGCTGTAAAAAATTTCAAATAATTCGAAATTTGTTCAAAGATTCTACCTTATTTATTTTATGTACAAACTGATGAATAATTGTAGGTAACTATTTTTGAAAATCTGCATACCTATGTTGAACCATAAAAATAATTATTATTCTGTTATTATCTACCAGATGTTGACAACAATTCATAAACTGGAAAAACCCAATCTACCCTTACATGGTTTTTTCATCACGGGTGCCTGGCATTTGGATTTTTATTTCTGCTAACGCAGCTAATGCCTGCGTTACTTTTAACGCAATTCTTGATGTTGTCGCGCGACTAATATCAATATGGTCTCCAAACAATCCCTGTGGAAAGCCCCCGTGGCATAAAAACGTAGCGTTAATGAAAGTTGATTTAGCGGTGAGAGAAGGCGATTCCCTTTTGTTGTATATTAGGGTGGTCGTTAAAAATTAATTTTTTTCAGACGCCCTAAAAAAACCTTCCTTTTGATGAAAAAATACAGGGGAATTTTTTTCTTCTTTTTTGGACAACAAGAACACGTGCCGCAAGCCCTTTGAAGATTATTTCTTCATAAAACCACAGTTTTTTCATAATATCTCTTAAAGTAGACGGATTTGACAAAAAAGGTCTCTTTTGATTTTTTCATAAAGTTGATATTTGATTTTTAGGGAGATATTATTAATAATACACTCAATAACTCCATAACATCAAAATTTTCAGACATATAAACGTATTTTTTTTCGGAAATAGAAACCATTAAATTCATAGTTGTGAATTTGACTTAAGTTGCAAAATGGTTTTTATTTGAAAAAAATACGTTTATATGTCTGAAATTTTTGATTTTATGGAGTTATTGGGTTTACTATTGAAAATATCTCCTTAAATATGAACTTTATGAAGAAATCAAAAGACACCTTTTCTGTCGAGAATTTTATTTCTATGAAATTGCTTTCAATGAATTTTCTCAAATCCGCCTACTTTTAGAGATATTTTGAAAAAACTGTAATTTTATGGAGAAATAATCTACAAAGGGCCTGCGGCACGTGTTCTTGTCGTCCAAAAAAAAGAAAAAAAGTCCCCCGTATTTTTTCATCAAGAGGAAGGGTTTTTTAGGACGCCTGAAAAAATTTTATTTTTAACGACCACCCTATTGTATATATTAGTTTGTTTTGGATTAAAGCTAGTAATCGTTTAACCGATCGTTTTGAAAATCGGTACCTAAACCGAAAATCATTTTCATTGAATTTGTCAAGTGGTTGATAAATGTTAATTGGCCGCCGAACAATCGCCATTTGCTCTTCTTCGGAGTCAGTTGATTCGTACATTATCACTATAAAGAATAAAACAAAGATTCCAAAATGACCAAAAATAATACGCCGAAGATCAGAATAAAACTTACAATATAAACCAAAGAAATACTTTAAAAATCCAGATAAAAATCACAAAAAATGTTCTAAAATAGTACACAAAAACACGAAAAAACAATCAACAACAATATACCAAAAATCAAATTAACAATCAAACCCAACAGACATAAATTGCTGTGTTTCTACAACACACATCTTCCATTATTAAAAAAAAGAGAGGGTATCAACCCTTAACGGCCTTTTATACCTATACAGCTACCGATATCGCCAAAATTATTCAAATTGAATGTGTTTATATCTAAACTAAACTTTTTTGATAATGTTGTTACAATAATGGGATGAGTTTTTTTGCGACATGGCAGGATTAATTCAACATGGTATATATAATTAACAATGAATCAGTTTAATTAATTAAAATCTCATTAAAAAATTGAAAGTAATATAAGCATCAATTTTAATGAAATTGTTATATCTAAATATATTTTAGAAAAATAAAACTCGAATAATCAATGTAGAAATTCACATCTTTGAATTGTATTCGGAGGTTTAAACCAGCTCTGAACTGATTTTACTTTGATCCTGGTTCAGTTGGGACTTAAATCAATGTTTTTACTTGAATCGGGTTGGTGAAATGCATTTCCAGTGAATTTCTGGCGCTCGGCTCAACTGAATCGGGTTCAACTTAAATCGGTTTCAACTACGTCACCCTCGTTGACCCTCGTTGATGAAACGATTTGAGCCGAGATCAGTTCTGAAACGTCGTTGATCCAGCTTGGTGAAATCGACCGTAAGAGTTGGCCTCTTACGGTGTTTTATACTTATTGTTGAAATTATCAACCGGATAAATATACTAAGAAAAATAATGATCGTAATTACCAACAATTTAGTTCATCTGAAACCTTTTATCACTTATATCTATAATTAATTTTATATCAGTTATAGATAATGGGCTGTAATGAGCTAACAATTAAAAACTAAACGAGCAAAAGAATTAATCTTGTGTTTAATATTATTCAATTCACGTCTTATTAGCATAATAAAATCAAGAAATAAACAACTGAGATTGTTTCGGCCTAAGGGCGTCCCTAATTGAAAACAGATGTTGGAAATTCGAGGCATAAAACGCATATTCAGAATACAACAGATGTTAAATTTTTCTAGAAATCCTTCAAAAATTGACGCTTTGGTCCATTTTACGATTTCGTTCCTTCTTGTATCTGTTTACTGTATCACATCAAAACATGAAATTGTTTCTCGTGATGGTCTAATTAGGGTACCTGATCACTAATTCAAAATTTCTTAATTGCGTAGGTATAGTAATTAAATCGTTTTATTTTAAAGCAAAATTCCATTTATTATATTTTTATTCCACAATAAAGATAACTTTAAATAAATTCTTAGAAAATGTTGGAATGTATAAGTTACTGAGCAGGTGAAACACTTTACTAGCAAGTTAATCTCATCGAACAATATTGTAATGATTTAGATAGAAAAATTATTTGTTACATAAAGTTTTATCTTATATCAAATAAAAATAAAGTTTTATGTTTAAATTGTCTATCCGACACTGATAACTGGTATAATTGAAAGTAGTTTCTACAATACGATACATTTGCAACATTCGATTTCCAAACTAAAATATCACAATAACGCCGCACTTGTAACAGTTGTAAGTAGGTTACTATCGTTCAGATAAAAAATTATTGCTATTTTTTAATATCAAATAACCGTGGCTTTTTAATTGTTTTCCTCATTTGTTGGTTAGTTGATTTATTTCTTACTATATTGAGGACAAATTTTTATAATTCGTTGAAGGAATTTGTAATCGGCATTCCCGTTTCTCCTAGTATGTTTTACAGCAAAAGCAGCTAACAAAGAAAGAAATATAAAACTAGAATGAACAGGTAAAATTTTGGTCCCCAATCTTCCAAAACGACCTTCGCTTTTCCTTTATTTATTTATTTTGTCTTCTTCTTTATCAGGCGTCAGTTGGTTATACCAACGGGAAGTGGATCAATTTGGAAAACCTAGAATAGTAAAAATTTTGAGCTAAGAGATCCGCATTTTAATGCGTAAAACCACAAAATTACCCAACAATAGAATCGGCAACAACAGAAGTGAATTTTACACTCTTGTAAATCTTCCAAAAATGTGGTGTTTGAAAATAACCAGATGGATTTTGTGAAATTTACAAAATGTCACGTACTATCCTAACAGGTACTTTTCCAACTACAATTACAATATATCACTTCTGTTGTTACCGACTCTATTGTTGGATAATTTTGTGGTTTTACGCATTAAAATCAGGATCTCTTAGCCCAAAATTTTCACTATACCTGAAATATAAACCTGACGCGAATTGTCCACCTGCATTCTTTACTATTTTATATCTTCTGTACCATATCAAAACATGAAATTGTTTCTCGTGATGGTCTAATTAAGGTACATGATCACTAATTCAAAATTCATTAATTGCGTATTTATTATATTTTTATTCCACAACAAAGGTAACATCAAATAAATTCTTAGAAAATGTTGGGATGTGTAAGTTACTGAACAGGTATTGAACACGTAAAAAACTGTACTAGCAAGTTAATCTCATCGAACAATTGATATAAGATGGTCCATCTTGGTGTAGTATGAATAACAAAGAAAAATAATGTTCTAATCCAAGAAAATTTATTAATATACTCTTGTGTACCGGTTTCGACTTATTACGTCATCATCAGCACATCACGCTGAAAGTGGCTCTTTAGTTTTTGGTATTATAATATTGTTTTTGACTTACTCAATTAGTTTACAAGATCAGCAAGCCAAAACATCAAATAAAAATCTCACCATAACAAAATCTTTTACAAATTTTAAAGGCTGAAGGCCGGCGTATAAAGCAAATTTTAAAAGCTGAAGGCTAATGTTGGATTTTGTTTTGATAAGATTGATAACAGTAATTTTCAACAAGATTGTCACAATGGTACACAGTCGTTTTCATAAAACTAAAATTATACAAACAAACAATTACAAAATATTATAAAATCAAAAATTAAAAACTTACATCTACAAAATACATCAATTTCTTAATTTGGATGAAAATCGGACGGAAAATTCGCCTGACCACGCGTTTTTAAAAAGATATGTGTTTATCACGCTGTCTTGATCGGGAATAAAATTTATGCGCAAAATTGTGATTCTTTGTATTTGCAACAGGAAAAGACGTTACCGGAAACATGTTGAAAATAAGCCATTTTGGTATGAGCAGAAAGTTTTGTAAAGCGATGTTGCCGAGTTTATATTTGTTTTTCAGGAATTGGTCGAAATTGTTTGAAGACAACAACAAAAACAACAATTATAAAATTGATTATAAAAAAGTTAAGCATTTATACAATGGTTCGAATTCTAAATCTGTTTGTTCGTTCAATAGTTCGATTTTCTTTTTGCGATGTTTATATATCTCGAATGCTTCTAATAGTTTCAATTTCCATCCTTTTTCACATTTATGCAAGAGTTCTATTGACTGATCATTAATAGTGTGACTATTATCTTTTAAATGTTGGTAAACGCTAGAGTTAGATGTTTTTTTATGCTCTGCAATTCTATGTTTCAATTTACGACCCGTTTCACCTATATAACACATGTTACAATTATTACAGATTATTTTATAAACACCATTTTCATCGAATTTGTCATTAGTTTTTTCTTTCAAAATAGATGTTAAATTGTTAGGTGGTTTAAATGCACATTTTAAATTATACTTAGAAAAAATTTTATCAATATTATATAAGAATTTATTATATGTCAATGTGCAATACTTTATGTTATCATTATTATCTTTAATATATAAAGGATCTTGTTTAAGTAATTCATTATGATATAATTTTTCAATAAAATTCTTTGTGAAACCGTTATACTGTGCTAAGTTTTTAAGAAAATTTAGTTCTGATAAAGTTTGTTCTTTGTTGAGTTTAAATTTAAAAATTCGATGAATATAGCAAACAAAGGATGCGATTTTATGTTGGTTATGATGATATGAATCGAACGAAATTAAAGCATTGCTTTTAGTTGGTTTTCTGTAGATGTCAAAACAAAAACGATCATTTAATCTAGTAATTTTTAAATCCAAATAATTGATTGTGTTATCTTGCTCAAGTTCGACTGTAAATTGCAATTTTCTATGTAATGAGTTGAAGTAACGACCGAATGAATCTAAATATTTCCGACTTCCAAACCAAACAATAAGTATGTCATCTACATATCTACAATAAAATTTAATGTGCTTACAATATGGATTATTTTTGTTGAATATAAATTTATTTTCGAAAAAGTCTAAGACCATGTCAGCTAACATACCTGATGTTGGCATACCCATAGGTAAACCACTTTTACAAGTGAAATATTTATTATTAAATGTGCAATAATTTGTTTTAATTACAAAATCTAAGATGTTAAAAATATCAGTTTGAATTTTCCGGTCATTAAACTTTTTCGAAATGTATTCTTTTGAGATAGTGAGTAAAAGATCAATTGGAATATTACTATAAAGATTAACAACGTCAAATGAAATTAAAGTATAATTAGAATTGTAATTAATTTGATTCAATTTTTGAATGACTTCTGTAGAATTTTTGACTGTGTATTTTGGTTTGAAATCGAGGATATCCAATAAAAGTTTTGATAAATTACAAGTGGGAGTATTATAAAATGTTGTTATTGGTCTTATCGGGTAACCTTGTTTATGAATTTTAATTAAGCTATATAGGCTGGGCAATCTCGGATTCATTGGAGTTAAATTTTTAATGTTTTTATTGAATTTAATGATAGTTTTAGTAGTTTTTTTGATTAATGTTTTTGTTTTTAAAATGATGTTATTAAGTGGATTTTGGTAAAGTTGTACATAATTATTATTATTTAAAAAATCTAGGGTTTTTTCAATATATAAGTTTTTGTGAATCACGATATTACCCGCACCCTTATCAGCTTTTACAAGAATTGCATTATTAGCATTTAATTTACTTTTAATATCTTTGATGGTTTTCCAGGTGTTATATTTGATGTTGTGTTTGTTATGGTTTTGTTTAATGAACTGTTTTTCCATTTGTTTTACAAAAGTTCGGCATTCGTTACGTATCAACTCTTCTGATGGATGGTTTTTAATTGCGGCATCTATTTCTATGGCTGTGATGTGACAAGGGTTTGTCTTCGGTTCTATTGCAAATTTTTGATATTTATTTAAGATGTTGGTTTCATTTTTGCTAAAATTAATGTTGGTTAAATTGATAAAGTTATTTAAGTTTGAGTTGTTATTTGTGTTTATATTTTTATTTTTATTATTTAAATTGGTCACGGCTTTTAGATTTCCGATCTTTTTGTCCTGTCCGATTTTCATCCGGTGTGCATTCTGTTTTGAATTTTCATGACATTGTTCTAAAAATAAATTAAGTTCGATACAGTGAAGAATTTTTGTTAATTGTCGATAAATTGTTAAAAGAATTTTCTTAACAAAACACTATTCAAATCTTAACAATATAGAGAAAGGAATACTTCGCAGAAATATTCATCATTTTCATATAATCGAAAAGCAAGTACCAACGCTGAGAAAAGCTCACAGAAAATTTGTCGAAGATGTAGGTTATCTGGGGGGCCATGAAAGCCTGCGAAAGACAATGAGAAAACTAGGTTTTCGTTGGAGAAAAATGCAAAACAACAGGAAAATTTTAATGGAACGACACGAAATAAGGCACTTTCGGATAGAATTTTTGAAGAAAATGCGATCATACAGGGCAGAAGAACGGGAAATTATTTATATGGATGAAACATACATCCATGCTGGTCACACTCAATCGAGGCTTTGGTGTGGTGCTTCCAATGAAGGCCTTATGAAAAATATTTCCAAAGGGGAAATGCTGATTATTTTAAACGCAGGGAGCGAGAATGGATTTGTTCCGGGGACATATGCACGATGGAAATCTACCTGCAAAACAGGAGATTATCATAACTCCATGAATTATAATAATTACGAAAAGTGGGTTGCAACACAACTTATTCCCAATTTAACGGCCAACAGTGTTGTTGTGATTGACAACGCCCCATATCACAACAAACAGCAAGACAAATGTCCTACGTCTGCGACAACAAAACGTGAAATGCAAGAGTGGCTACGGAGTAAGAATATACCCTTTAGTTATGATAAGTTAAAACCTCAACCCTGTCAATTCATTAAAATGTATAAACCACGGTACAAAATATTTAAACTAGATAAACTACTTCATGATGCTGACAACGACGTTTTGAGATTGCCGCCTTACCATCCGGATCTTAATCCGATCGCACTGGTGTGGGCGGCAATGAAAGAGTATGTTGAGGCTAGAAATATAAAATTAAATTTGACGGAAGATACAAAGTTCTGCGACGAATTTTTTGAACAGCAGTGGAATAGGTATTGTGAACGAACGAAACGGTTTGAACAGGAATTCATGGAGAGGGAACCAATGATTGATATAGTGGTGGATGAACTCATAATAAATGTTAATAATGGCAGTGATGATAGTGATGACTTTAGTTCTTCCGACGGGGAAGATGCTGATTACGATGAAGAAGCATTATCAGGGAGTGATGAGTTACCACAGGAAGAATTTTAATGATAATCAATAATCTTATAATATTTGATTATGTTTTATTTTTATTACCTTTTCTATTAAATTTTTTTTAAAATGTACTATTGTAATTTATGTATATTATAAAGGCAGGTTCGTAAATAAACTGAAAGACACCTGGGAACTGACAACGCGGAATTATAACGAGTCGATTTGTGTAGCCGAGTGTACTTTTAAGAATTCTACCACACTTGGCCGCTTTACCATCTAACATCTCTGTCCCACATTTTACATTTCATTCCCTCTTCTGCGCATCCTATCTGCCATCCAAGATTTGATGAGTAGTAGGTATAATTGACCAAAAATTTTCGAATTGGAATTTCATATTTTGGGATTCCGCCCTGCTTCGTGAAACTTATTCTTAGTTTACCTTCGACTTTTTAAAGTCAAGTAGGCCTTTACAGCTAAGCAAACACTATTTTATTTCCAGGTAAACTACCTTTTCCGTTCACAGTGCTCCAAAGTGTTACTAAGAAAAGTTCTTCAGAATGAAACTCTACAGCTATGGCATTATGCAAATTTTCAGAATGATCCGCCTACTTTGATCAAATCCAGTATTGGCCAATTTCCTTTTGTATCAACTTGATTTTCAACTTCGTTTTGTGTCAACTTTGTGTCAACTTGACTTTTAAGAAACAAACCTGCAATTGAAACCACAATAATCACAAAAACAAAAAAATATGTGTAAGAAATTTTTAATTAAATTATTGAAACAAAAAACAAGTAATAAGTTATTCCATTAACCCTCCACATTCGTCGCTGCATAATTCAATCCATTTTTGTTTTTGTAATTATTAAGCCACGTCATGCTATTATTGTTGTATCAATTGCAATACTGGCCAATACTGGATTTTATCAAAGTGGCCCGATCATTCTGAAAATTTGTGAATAATTTTCGAACTACTGTGCATTACCCGAAGTAAACTGGGCCAACCACACTCTGATTGTTTACATTTAATCTATGGAGCAAATTCAACTGTATCAACATCAACGATCATCACTGGAATCCTCTGATTTTAACACATCGTCAATTATCCTGTCCTTTATAACCGTCGTTCAATCATGTCTGAAAACGTAATTGTCTCTCTACATCGCAATTACTAATTTCGGTAAAAAACTCGATAACTAGGAACAGATACCTGCAGAAAGAGACCCGGATTATCTTCAAGTCGCTTTAGAGTCTATAGTAAAAACATTTGACAAATTCGATGCCATTCAAGATCAACTAGAAGAGCTAGACGAAACAAATAAAACTCCACATCGCGATACTATAAAAATAGTCTATGATAAGTCAATCGCAAGAGCACGAAAATACCTACGAGAATATAATTTACCCAACGACAGCAGGACAATTCAGCTAAATCAGAATCGAGTGAATCTCGTTGACGACAAATTCCCGTTAAATTACCCACTATTTCGTTGCCAACCTTTAATGGATCTATTGAAACACTAACCAATGAATTAAATACGGTTACTTTTCGTACCTCTTCTGCAACTAATTTAGCCATAAGATGCATTCATCAATTAGCTGAAGATGAAAAACATGGCTTTCCAGAAACAGCTCATATACTAAAACAAGGTCTCCACGTAGATGATGCACTCACTAGAGCTAACTCGTTTCAAGAAGCCATCCTGCTCCGTTATCAATTGACCCAATTGTTTGGAAGAGGCAAATTAAAAATTCGTAGATTGGCCCTCTATCGATCCTCGAGTATTAGAAGGAAAACATCAACCATTAGTTGATACTCGATGATTCCCCTACATTAAAAACATTGGAAATCAAATGGAATTCAAGTAATGACACTATTATTTATGTAGTAAAACCACTGATTATACAATCTGAAGTCACAAAACGAACGACTTTATCTGAAATCGCGAAGATATTTGACTCACTTGTGCTATCAGCACCTGTTATTACCAATGCAAAAATCCTGATCCTGTGGAAAACAGAACTAAACTGGGACGAATCTTTACCGTCAAATTTGCATCTCACCTGGATGAAATATCATCAACAATTACAATTACTCAACAACATAAGTTTTCAACGTCAAATCATAATCAAAAGTCCTATTAGTGTTGAACTGCACGGATTTTGCGACGCAAGCGAGCGAGCATACGGCGCTTGTATCTATATGAGATCAACTGACCAAATCCAGATTGGCTTACTCTGCGCGAAATCTCGAGTTGCGCCTGTTGAATCTCTTTCGATTCCAAGATTGGAACATGTGGGGCTCTCTTACTGACCAGGCTCATGGATAACGTCAAAAATTCTATGATAGAATAACCTACTGGACAGATTCAACTATTGTATTAAATTGGTTACAAGCCTCACCATCATTATTAAAGGTATTTGTTGCCAATTCGGTCGCCGAAATCCAATCAAAAACCAATGTAAACAGATGGTATCACGTACGCTCACAAGATAATCGTGGCGATCTTATATCTCGTGGACAACTTTCGAGGGACTGTATTAAGCCCTCCTTCTGACAAACAGGCCCGAAGTGGTTAGAACGACCCCAAGATACATGGCCATTCCTCTATTTTCAATCTGCAGACAACAATTGCTTACTGCATGCGTATGAAAAATAAAGGTCATAACTTTAAGAATTTAACCACATCCGAGCTTGATAATGCTTCAAATATAATCGTCGGCCGAGTTCAGCAGATGTATTTTTCCGAAGAGTTTCATTGTTTAGAGACTGGCAAATCATTAAATCCACGTAGTCACTTGCTACCACTAAATCCGTTTTTAGGCAAGGAACGGCTGCTACGAGTAGAAGGAACGCTCAAGCATACAGTTTTATAATTTTCACAGCGACATCCACTGATAATTCCGAAAAATCATCACTTTACGCGCTTATTAATCGAAACTGAACCTCGAATACACGCACATTCAGGTGTGCAAATGAAAAACGAGATAGTTGAACTAAAATGGAAAGGAGCTGAACGCAAAATGAAATTTTATTTTGCCAAAATTATTGAATTTGCCGGTAAGTCTTTGTAGTGAGTCGTTGGCATAATTAACAGTAATCACAATAATTCACCCACGGAGTATTTTTTACTTTGAAAAATACTCGTTTTCACATAACCGAATAATTATCCTTTTTTTTAAATTGACAAAAACGGTCATAATTACATGAATCTCGGTACTTTCCTCTGCAAAACCCTTGAACCATATTTTTTCAACGTAAACTTGACGTTTGTACAGGTTATTATTCGAAAAAGTTCATTTTCGGAGTTGAGTAAGTGTTAGACGTGTTCGATTTAAAACTTAAGTAACGTCAATGCAACTTGAACAAAATTATTGCCTCATTTTCGCATTCAACATTCCGGTAGGCGCATGTACACACACAGTGGTTACTTATCTTGAGTTATTGATGTTTTGTATCTCATAGATACAAGCGACTGTTAATGAAGGTTTTTTGAAAGATATGTTTTTCAATATTTCTGACATTCAATGAATGTAAATCTAATGGTTATCTACTCCAATCATATTTCTTAACGTATATCATATACTTATCAAAATAGAAAATCACATGTAACTGAGAGATACATGCGCCGATTCATGTTATACTTCCTCTAATTTGTAATTCGATTTTTGAAAGTCTTCAGAAATGACCACCAGGGGATAAAGATATGATTTAACTAACAAAAAGGATTGTGAGGAACTTAGTAATCTACTGCTATGTGAAGAAAGTGATTTTGAAAAAGACGAACTGGAAATCCAAGAAAGCGAGACCGACGCTTCTGTTGGTGATGTTGAGGAAAGAGAAGATGACTCTGAAACAGAACAAAGTGGTGCATGTGATAATGAAGATAATGAAAACGTAGATGATGAAACATACTTTTCTCAATACTAAAAGTTGAAAGTTGACTTTACTTTACTAATATCTTAATGGTAAAGTGTCCCTTTTCTTCACTAGTGAAGAAAAGTGACTTTTCTTCACTATTGACTTTTAGTTTTATTGGGGGTACTAAAAATGATGTTCAACAATTTTTTTTTTGTGGGACAAAATCGGTGCAAATTTTTTTCTCAATACCACAGATTTTTAACAATTCAAAAATACACAGATTAAATTTTGGAATAAAAAAAAACAAAAACTGAGAATTCGAATGCCTCTGTCTTCAATTAAATTACATATTAATTATTCCCAGTGATTCAATTTAAATTAATTTCGGTTAATTTGAATTTAAATTTCGATTAAAAACAATTGCATCGACCACAGATAGTCTAAAACCCCCAACCGAACCCGGCAACTGTCTCGTTCTCACTAAAGTTTGCGACGCAAGTTATCGTTGTAGTATTTCCTTGAACGTGTTTCTTTGGCTTCTAGAATGTCAAAAATGTAAACAAATATTTCTATTTTTAAATATAATAAAGCTCTAGAGATTCAATATATACAGGCTGTCTCGTAAGTGATGGACCACCTTGCAGAGTCTGATAGGAAATTAAATCGCGATTGGAAATGTCCTTTAGCATCGTCGAAATTATGCATAGATAATTTACTATTAATCAAATTCAATAACCATTGAGGTGCGTGCTATAGCAGAGAAAAAGTTGAAAACATAAGCGCGTGAGTGACGATTTGACCCGCGGCAGTCTACTTCTTCCACGACTACCGTTCTGCCGCTATAGGGTGCACCTGATTGGTTATTGAAGTTAACCGTTTGAGTCCCAAGCTGCGTGATCGCGCTGTTCAGATTTCTTGTCGAGAAAACCCAGTATATTTTGAACATTCTGGACAACCGACGCGCTGCTTGGGTCTTTTCATACTCAATTATAGAAAGCGCGGTGTCGCTGTTTGGGATTTTCGACAGTGGTTTTTCAATACCCCCGGGACTCCAACGGTTAATTAATAGTAAATTATGTATGTGTCAGATCAAAAAATGGTAGAGACCTTTCGATTCAGAATCTAATTTCCTATCTGACCCTACAAGGTAATCCATTACTTACGAGACATTCTGTATAGATAAATAATATAATAAAAAAATAGATTAAATCAAAGGTCGTTAGTATTGAAAAATTGCTTTACACGGTGGGTAGTGTCTTTTCACACTCGCTCTTGTGAAAAGTGTCACTTTCCCACCTTGTAAAGTAAATAACTATTGTTGCCGTTCAGAGAAAAAACAGGAAAATTGTCAATGAATGGAAGTAGAAAAAAATACCAAAGACGCAAAACACACGAGCGCCACCCCAGAATATTCTTATTCATTTACCAGGAGTAATAGGAGAAGCAAAAAAGGCTAATAGTATTTATGAAGCTTGGCATTTACTGATAAATGATAATATAATGGAAATAATTACTTGATATACAAATCAATATATTGTATTCATTCAAACCCAATGTAATCGAATTAGAGATGCTGGGAAGATTGGTATTACAGAAATTAAGACCTCTATTGGGTTGCTATATTTAACTGGGGTCTATCTTGCCAATCGGTTAAATTTAGAAGAGCCTTGGTCATCTGATGGTATTGAAAGGTTTAGAAAGACAATGAGTTTAAGACGATTCCGTTTTATCATGCGTTGTATTAGGTTTGACAACAGGTAAACTAGACAGCAAAGACAGCAGCTTGATCGGTTAGCACCAATTTTTTAATTTTTAATTTTTAATTTAATTTTTTATGAATTTGTAGATAATTGTAAAAAATCATAATGTTTGGGTGAAAATGTGACAGTTGACGAAAAATTAGGAGCCTTTAGGGGACGCTGTCAAATTCGTCAATATATACAGTCAAAACCAGCCATGGATGGTATCAAAATATGTGCACTGTAGGATTCAAAACTATTTTATACACATCATATGGAAATATATGCCGCAGAACAGCCAGAGGGACCTTATGCTACAAAGAACAAATCTATTGATGTTGCGAAAAGACTTGTCACCCCTCTCGCTAATTCTGGGCGCAACATCACGGTGGACAATTGATTTACTTGTCATCATTTACTGACGGATCTAAAGAAGAGAAAGCTGTCCATTGTTGGAACACTAAAAAAAAATAAGCCTCAGATACCGTATGAATTAAATAAAGAACACTAAAAATCGTGGTGTCGCATCCAATATTTTCGGCTTTAAAAAAGATTGTACCTTGGTGTCCAACATCCCAAAGGAAAATAAAAATGTTATTTTGTTATCAAGTATGCATTTCGATAACAAAATAGACAACGACACTGTTTATGAACAGAAGTCAGAAATAATTACTTTTTATAACCGGACCAAAGGCGGAGTATACACTGTGGTCAAGATGTGCGCCAGATACAATGTTGCAATAAATACAACACGGTGGCATATGGTTGTGTTTTTCTCAATATTAAATGTTTGTAGTATTAATTCACAAATAATATTTTTTGGCAATAAAAATGCAACGAAAAGCAAAAGATCATATTTACGCCAGTTGGCCAGAGAACTAACTGAACCACAGATCCAAAGGCGATTAACTAAACGTCCACTGTCAATGAGGAATATCTGAAATGGCGACAATCAGTATAAAAATGCTGAGGAGAACGGTACGGATGAAACAAATCAAAATATGCATCAAAATCAGAAAAGATGTATTACCTGGTATGCCATTGCCAAACGTACTCGTCTTTCTAAATACTGTTGTGTAAATTACAAAAAGCATCTTTGCCTTGAACATTGTTCAGTTATTTGTAAAGATTGCATTACTAAATAATTAATTTTAGTACACAACAATGCAAATGAATTACTCGAAGAATTTATTTAGGTTTTGATAGTTTTCATCCAGAATTTGTTATTTGTGAAAGTGTTAAATAAGAAAAAATCTTAGTACATGCATTGAGTTGCAAATAAACTTCTTTGAAGTAAGTTTTTTTCAACACAATAATTTTTGGCAATGTATCTGATACAAGCGCGCCTTTTAGCGGTAGTTTGTTGGGTAAGCCTACCGGAAGGGTAATAAATTTATTAACCTTGCAATTGCAATCTATTGTTTGGATGTACTCCCTACTGGTGATATTAAGCGACTAATACGTATTCCAGAAAATGCAGATGTAGCATTTTTCCCCACTTAGATATTATTCTCTGGCTGTGGGTACTACGCTGCAAGATTGTGCAATTTATCGTCGGTAATCATAAAATTTATTTAACAAATAAAATTTTAGTTTCATTACATAACTCGTCTATCCAACAACTTGTAGATCAAATTTTCATATAGCAACAATGTAACTTTGTAACTTTAATTGTAACTGTAAATTCATCTAAACAATAAATCTCTATCCAAAAATCACCATGCCGTTCACAATACCAGAACGTATAAAAACTATTATAGGTATCGCCTCAACTTAGTGAATTTCGACTTTTGACCCAAATTATTTTATGGTTGGGGTGCACAAAGAAAATTTTCTACCGTAATTTCTATGAATAGGTAGGGGTAGAAATACCTGCTTTTAAAGAAATGTTGTCGGCATCTGGTATGAGTTGTAAATTATCCATTGCTATTCATAGAAATTACGGTAGAAAATTTTCTTTGTGCACCCCAACCATAAAGTAATTTGGGTCAAAAGTCGAAATTCACTAAGTTGAGGCGATACCTATAACATATTTACTAAAAATGATGAAAATTACGCGATAACAGTTGAACGTTATAATAGAGAGGACAAATGTACTTATGTCGAATAAAAAAAAGCTAAGAAAAATAATCAACAAAAGTTACAACAATAGAAATTAATATTAAAAAAATGTATAAATATTTCGTTTAATAAAATAATCTTAATTATTATTACTATTAATAATGAAAAAAGTAAATTTGGACTGACGTACGTTTAAATAGCCCTCGATGGTGGAGGGTCTGTTTTGACCGTGAAAATTAGGCAAGAAAGAGTACGGTCAAAACTTAAATTTTGTCTCGGGTACATTTTATAATGAAACCAAAGGTTGTGTTGATGTCGTGGACCAAATGAAAGAAGAGTATTCTGTTTGTAAAATGTCACGCAGATTGCCAATAAGGTTCTTGTTTTCGATGATGAATATTACCGGTATAAAAACTAAATAATTTACAAAGCCAATATTGAAAATTTGATGCTACGCCTACAGTACTTGAAAGGAGATTGCGATGGTCTTCGTTAAGTCATATATGACCGCAAGGTCTTCTGTAGTCACCTTAAATATTCCTCTTCTCGCTTTGTTCCAATAGAACAAGCGGCATCTTCAAAGAATGAAGGCAAATGCAGTAGATGTCCATCAAAGAAAAATAGGCCACGAAAAAAAGGGTGTTGCAGATGTTCAGAATTTCTGTGCAATAATCATTGCATATACTTATGTGAAGACTGTTTCACCAAAGCATATCCTGTAGATTTAGAGAATATTTAATTTGATAAATTTAATATGATAGTAGGATAATGTAGGATAATTTAATGAAGTAAACTAAATTTTCCAAAGTTCCTTAAACAGAGTTCAATAAATATGTTGATTTGTCATTTCTTATGTCAATCATGAGAAAATAAATTAACTAAATTGCAGTATTCCTACTTAAAATTGTCCACTAAAACGAGCGGTAAAATGCTCCCCTCGCGCTTACCGACGTTTTGCGGAAAGACGCGCCTATTTTAGAGTTTAACCCCTATTCAACGGTGGATTACTGTCGACCTGGAAAGATCTGTCCCGTCAGCCGTTTAATTGGTTTCGTTTATTAATTTTGCCGTTAGTTGTTCTGTGACCAGGTGTATTGTTTAAAGAATTTTTTATTTATGAAATAAATTATAATGTAGTCTTCTGATCGTCGGGGTAGAGACGTTTTGCACGTAGTCGTCGGGCCTCACGTTGGGCCACAATTTGTAATCCTCTATAGTGAAGACGGCAATTTATTTCAACAAAATAAATCTACAACGATAACAAACATACATTTGTTCCGACAAGAACAGTGTCTTGATTATCGATGGCTCGGCTTGAGTCGACGATATTGCGTGGAAGATATACTTGCTTAGATTGCTGGTAGAATACGTCTACTCGCGGATTTGGATCACTCGGCCTTCGCCTCGTGATCCAAACTATCCGCTCTTGTCACTTTCCCACCTTGTAAAGTAAATAACTATTAATAATGTTCTTTGAGTGACGAAAAAAAGAGAGAAATAGACATTGTTCCAAATATGTGGATTTATTTCGACGAGGACAGTAATAAATTAAAATGCAGATTCATGCCTCCTCCGTATGGTAAAGAAAGCTAAAATTGTTAAATAAGATGATTAAAAATTATGATGAAACAAACAGTGATTGGCCATTTAATTGAGATTCGAGGAAGAGTAAGTAAGTGTAATTATTTGACTATTTTATCTCTAATATTAGTATTCTTAGTCTTAGTCTTAGAAATGGTAGCCATTGAATTATTAATTGTAGAATCACATGAAGAAGCTGTCAAATTAGTAGACAACTGACAATATCGACCATACGCTTATTCAACAGATAATAAAACATCTGCAAAAATAAAGCCAAAGAGGACGAGAATCTCTTTAAATTTGAGAAATTACCAAAGGAACTAACAAATAATTATATTGATTCTGCGGCATTAGATCTAAATGCTGATCCTACAGAAATTCCTTGTAAGTTACAGATTCATTTTTTAAGATTAATATAATATACTGCCCATATTTATATTGTGCGATTATTGAAATATTTTCATTTATTAATATGTGAATATTGATGTCTTTTGAACAGCCATTCCTTACACCACCATCTTCGATTACTGTATCTTTTCATTCATTTTTGGCGTTCTACTATAGAAACTGCAGCTGTTCCTAATAACAACAACTCTTCTTCGCAACGCAACGTCTCCCTTCGATGTATCCCCATTCATTCGAGGCATTCAATAATACTGCAGTATTGGATCGAGTGTGGTCACCTTTAATTTTCGACTGAGCTGATCAATCTTATTGTACGATTCTGTCGTACTGCAACGTTGGATCGACAGCGGCCGGTTTTAGATGCTAAAAATCAACTTAATGGATATAATCCCGATAGGATGTTATTAAATCCTAAGGAAAAAACTCTGCCAAACTTATTAAAAATTTTAAAATGCGGTGGAAACAAACTTCGTAAGTAATAAATATTCCTAAGGCATGAAATACACTATCACATTTCTTTGCATTCAGAAAAAAGAACTGTTATTGAACCTACTCCTGATCCGAGTCAATTACAAATACAAAATTACTTTCCCAAAAAATTGATGAAAACAATAGTACGTATTGCAATAGATTATTTCTATGCACATAAGTAGTATATTTTATGACAATTTTAGATTAGTTCTAGGCCAATTTACTAACATATTATACAAATTATAAAGTCCATTAATTGAATAACAAAGAATTCTCACTACTCAGTGTAATTCTCTAATTAAACAATTGAACGATCTTAAAGGTGACGTGTTGGAAATAAAAAAAAATGTTGAATCAAATGATGCTGCAACTAGTTCATATACCGGGTGTTTTTTCTATCTATGGTCAGCTGCGGATCTCCCATTAGCCGTCAACTAAGAGAAATAAAAGTCCCAAGAACGTGTACATTTGACGATATAAGAAGGACCCAGGACCCCACAAAGTTTCTAGCTAATCGGAAAATATGGAAAATTTAACTCAAGTGTCATATAATTATCCGTACGTCAAAGCAACTACTACCACAAGAATGCTCTCGATACATGAAATTCGAATATGTTTTTTTCATTTCTTAATTTCTTTAAATATAGCCAAAAATTTAAATTCAAATTGTGCTTGAAAGCAGAGTTCATTAATCTCTATCGTAAACAATCTTGACATTCCACAGATGTTTATTGTTGTCGTTAAAAACTGTAAACATGCATGGCTCTTAAAGTAAACAAGGTCACGCATAAACATGTATTTATACTAATCGTATTAATTGTTATTTTCTTTGTTGCTTTTTTTTGTTTTAATCAGCATTTAATTCATTGAATTAAAATTTTTCTGCGTGTTGGTCAAAACGATAATAAATAATCAAAATTTTATGGTATATTTTGGAATAAATTAATTAAACAATAGGAACATTGTAATTTCTGTAAACATTACATATTCCAAATATTCAAACAAAGTGATGAAAATTACGGTAGGGCAGTAGAACGTTGTAATACAGTCTTGTATCCATCTGTCAAACATATTGTTTGTTTAGTTGAAGACACTGGTACTGTTCGCACCTTCGACGGTACACAAAATATTAATGAAATTACATCCACACCGTCAGTCATTGCATCAAGATCTTTTACCAACAGATCGACCAGTGAGAGTGAACTGATGTTACGTAATTCAAATTAATTACTTGAATATCCTGTTCTCAAATGAATCGACATTCAAAAGTGATCCAACTATGGATGCAAATAGTTGACCAACAGCACATATTTTCAGTTAATATGTGGGCAGAATTAGTTCTAGTTATTGTTTTCCCTAACGGCCCCTAACTTATTTAGTTTTTTTTATAACACAAACTTCGACATCTTCGATATTATAAATTACAGGATGATGTCGAACACGCGGTAAAATATGTACATTACTCGAGTGCGAACAATCTTTCTTATTGTTTTTATATTAATTTCTTTTGGCTGTATTATAACGTTCAACTGTTATCGCGTAATTTTAACACTTTAAGTAAATATTTTAATAATTTTTATACGTTCTGGTATCGTGAACGGCATGGTGATTTCTGGATAGAAATTGTTTGTTGTTGTTTTAATTACAATGTTTCAATGTTGCCGGATTGAGAATTGTCTATTTAGATGAATTTACAGTTATTGTTAAGGAAAAATTCGGGAAATTTGAAGTTACATTGATGCTACATGAAAATTTGATCTGCAAGTTGTTGGCTACACGAGTTATGTAATGAAACAAAATTTTTATCTGCTAAATTTTATGATTACCGACGATAAATCGCACAATCTTTCAACGTAGTACTCACAGCCAGACAATAATATGATAATATCTAAGTGGGGAAAAATGCTGCATCTGTATTTTCAAGCATACGTATTCAGTCGCTTAGCATCATTAGGGAGAGTATGTTCAAACAATAGATTGTAATTTATTAAATGCGAAAATAAGGCAATAATTTTGTTAAAACTGCATTGACGTTGTTTAAGTTTTAAATCGAACCCGTCTAACACTTACTCAACCAAATTCAAGTCACGGGCCGAATTGTCCACGCTCATCAAGCGGCCCGTGGTTCGTATTTTTTTTAGAAATGTGCGTCATTAATAATATTAATCGTTATCTCTATGAGAACAACGAATTACGATCGTAGGTGTTATTAATATTTTTTTGTTTACGTTACTTATTATTTCGAATCTATTTTAATTAATCTAATTTTCCGAACACTAGTTTTTTTTTAACATTTTCCTTGTACGTTTTCGACAATAGTAAATAACAAGTGATAATAAACCATTTCAACTGCCTTAATGATCTTGCGCAATTACTTGTAGTGGATTCTATTTTAATTAATCAAACTTTCCGAACACTAGTTTTTTTTAACATTTTCCGTATACGTTTTCGACCATAGTAAATAATAAGTGATAATAAACCATTTCAACTGCCTTAACGATCTTGCACAATCACTTGCGGTGCCGTCAATGTATACCAACATCTGATTGCATACGTTTGCAACATTGAAGGTCGGGGCCACTAACCTTACATAATATGCATCCAATCTTCTGAATTTTTTTTGACTGAAATTGAGGAGATTAAGAAATGAAAAAAACATATTCGAATTTCATGTATCGAGAGCATTCTTGTGGTGGTATTTGCTTTGACATACGGATAATTATATGATACTTGGGTTAAATTTTCCATATTTCCCGATTCGGTAGAAACTTTGTGGGGTCCTGGGTCCTTCTTATATCGTCAGATGTACACGTTCTTGGGACTTTTATTTCTCTTAGTTGGCGGCTAATGGAAGATCTCGCAGCTCTCCATATTTAGAAAAAACACGCTGTATAATAAACGTTAATTCAGATGAAGAAGACGAATTAAAAATACCATGTCTGGATATATTAAAATTTGAAGAGTTCGATGAAAAATTAAAATCCGATAATGATTATAATAAAGAAATAGTAATTGATAAATTTTTATTATTCAATCTTGTATGCATAGGTACGTAAGCTGTTGCAAGTAATTAATAATAAGCAAACATTGGTGAAAAACACAAGCAGTATAATGCGGTTGTGCATGTCACGTATGTTGCCCTTAACTTTATATTACGCAAACCAAACGAAAAAAGAACAAACATTTTCATCGACACATCTTTCTATAAAATATAAGAGATATAATTAACATAAGTAATATGTTCTATTAATTATTAACATTATATTAATTATATTGTAATAAATTAAATTTAATAAAGGGTGGATGCACCAGTGCCACACCAGGAACCAGTAATACACCATTTTAAACATAAATCAGAAATATTAACCTTCTGTTGAATTTCACGCCACTTTTTTTACCTTTAGTAACTCTGCCGTACTTCTATCAATCATGTAATCATAGATAGAAGCGATGTACTGGCTATTTACATCACAGTAACAAAATCCGAAACGACCATTTTAATAATCGGCGCTTACGTCAGAAAGTTTTTAATTTTTTTAAATCTTTGTTTATATTCATTGTAACCTATATTGTAATTAACTGCTTAGTATAATGCATATAGCAACGGTGGGCAAATGCGGCTCTCGGAGCCGCATGCGGCTCTTTGTTGGGCTCAGTGTGGCTCTCATTGAAAATTTAAATCCGTTATAAGATATATAACCATATTAATTTGAAATTAAATTCGAATTCTGTATTTATGTATTACTATGTTGCTATTGTGTGGCTCTTTATAACATACGAAAAACCGGACTGCGGCTCTCATTGTCCTAGTATGTGCCCACCCCTGGCATATAGCAATAATATTACGTCTTATTCCATTAGAATGGTTGTAATTGGTAAACTAATGGAACAAGAATTCATTCATATTTCAGTAATATTCCAATTGGTCTGCAACTGGTCATTAAGCTTTGTGATACATTTTTTATTTTTTCTTTTACATTTAATAAATTATTATAATAAACTCCTAACAAATTCACAATGTTCCAGTTGTAAACCAGTGATTTATTACTGGTAACATCTATCTTACGAATTTGTTCCAGTAATTGACCGCCTACATTTTTTTACAGACATAATGCCGCCGAAAAGAACGTTTTTCAGATATAAGGAGGAAGATGTCTTAAAAGCGATAGACGAGATTAGCAAAGGCGCAAAAATTAGAGAAACGTGCGGAAACTATAATATTCCCCACGCAACAGTCATAAATAAAATAGAATTGAAGCACCCTCTACAGAGAAAAATGGGACCTCCTACTATATTGTCCCCGCAAGAAGAATCCTTGCTTAAAACTTAGATAATAGCGACGGCAAAAAAAATTCCAGTCAATAGAGAAATGGTAGTTGACACTCTAAAGACACCCGGCAGAAAGTGGTTTTCCAGTTCTTTAAATCGACACCCAGATACAGCTGCACGTCGTGCGGAATCTATCAACGTTTCTAGAAGTCTAGTAACAGAAACTGCTTTGAGAAAATTGCATGCAAATTTAAAAGAATACCTAGTCGCTGAAGGCGTAGCTGTCATTTTAGAAGATCCCGAAAGGATCATTAATGCAGATGAATCTGGATTTCAAACAAGCCTTTCTTCTAGATTAGTGTTCGGTCCGCGAGGGTTTGATAATTCTTATGAAATAAAATGAAACGAAAACAAATTAATAAAAAATGAAGCATTGGTAAGTCAGAAAAAAGGATGGATGACTTCAAAAGCTTTTTACGGCTATAGCAAATACTCTCGTCCCAAAACTAAAAGAAATCAATACAAAATTTCCTGTTGGGTTGCTAATAGATGGCCATAAGTGACACATAAATCAAGAAGTATCTCAACTGTGCATAGATAATTGTATTACTTTATACTCGCTATACTCAAATGCCACACGCATCATTCGACCACTGAAGAATTCTTGGAAGAAGACTGTTAATGATTGGAAATTAGACTGGTCATCGATGCGTTTCCAAAGCTCTATTTGCATCCCTTTTGGAGGCCACATTCAAGGACCGTTCAAAGGAAGTAATGTGCAATGGCTTTAGAAAATGTGGACTGCATCCGTTCGATGCCAACGCAATTAGTTACCAAAAATGTATGACTGACTCTTCTCGACATGACATACCAGAGAAACCAGCTTTTATTGGTCCTGAAGATTTATTGTATTTTCAATCATTGATGTTCTCTTCCCGTGTTCGACAATTTCATGCAGCCCAAGATTCTTCGTGAACTGGCGACGAATCAGCAAAGGAGTTGTTTTATGTGTGGCATAAAATATCCAAGAGAGTAAAACAGGCAGCAGAGGAACAAGATCCTAACTTGGAGGTCAATCTACAGACACCGCAACCAAATCTACAGAGACTGCAAGGAAAATGTTCTTCCACTACCAGAAAACGACATTAATTTAGAAGAAAATTACCAAACAACAACAGTATGAATGAAAGAGGATTCTATTAGCAACATTGACCATTTGAACAGTAGAACGCCATCTCCTTCCTCAAGAAAACACCTTCAATCAATAAGCCCAGCATTTGATTCAGCAATCGTGTGGCTCTCTGAATCTCCAATTAAAGGCAACCCGAAAAGGCATAAGAAGGCTAGCCTACCTGATGCAGTAAACGGCAGCGAATGGATGAAATATTGGAAAGAGAAAGAAAACATCAAGAAAGAACAAGAAAAAAAAGCTCTCAAGGCAGCAAATAGAGAAAAAAATCAAAGAACAGGAAAAAGAAAACTGAATTCAGATGATGAAACATCAGCATCTCCGAGAAAGATGAGACAGCTTAGAATTTATTCAGACTCTGATGGTGAGAATGTACCTTTAATTGTACATAAATCTTTGGAGGTAACTCAAAAACCAAAGAAAGGCGACTACGTGATAGTTAGGTATGAAGGGAATATTTTCCAAGGACTGTAGAGAATACTGACGGTACTCTTTATGAGACAAGTACCATAACATTTTCTGCTAGAAATACTTTCTGTTGGCCAGAACTATGTGATAAAATCTGGTACCCGAAAGATGCGGTAGAAGAGAAGAACGCAGTTCCAACCTTGCCTAATAGTCGAGGTTTTTATAGAGTTCCTGAAATGGATAAATTTATGCTAAAGTATGTTTAATATTTTAAGTACATTGTTCTCGGTTTAGAACCTTAATATTTTACATTAGTTAAGCAACAGTATGAGCCTTGTAGCATTTAAGTACTAAATTAAACTTGTAGACTGATCGAAAGTTGTGATGCTTACTAAGTACAAAACTTAATTAACTTAGTATTAATAATAAAATTATTCTTCATTGAAAGAATTCCTTGTATTTACTGGTTCACTATTGGCACAATGTCTGTTCTATTACTGGTACAATCTGGTCTACCTTAGGCACATTGCGACTTCTCACATTCATTTTTAAATAAAAATAAACTAAATAGCTATGAAGGAAGTCGGAATAAACTACATGATTCTATGGTAGATAAGGAGTACGTTGATTTTTTTGCAAAGATTGTCGCAATAATTGAGTCATATCAACAAAATTTGTTTCAAAATGTCGCCTAATCGGTTTACTACTGGTGCACCCACCCTATATTTTTCTGTCGGAGGAATATTAATAAAAAGATTTTCAACATCTGAAGATGATCTACTAACTGAGAAAAGCATTAATGATAGCATTTCGGCAGTGTTCAACCATTGTGGAGATTGGGAAAGTGGACGCAAGTATCAAAAACAGAAGAGTTTGTAAAAACAAGATTAAAATAAAATCTAAGTAATTAGATATTTATAGTTTTTATAAAAAATATGATAAATAAATTAAAATTATAACAAAAACGTATCTTAAGTAAATTTGTCCCCTATTCAATCAAATGAAATTTAAAGAGTACATAGTTGCGAACAATTTACCCAACTATAGTTTTTACTACATGCATATTCAAGAATTCATTATTTTCAGTCTGCAACACTACCCCGGGCAATATTACTTAGATAGGCTCATTTGTGTCAATTAATCTTGAGTCTACAGTACTTCTATCGAGCTGAAGAAAGCGCCGTCTTGGCTGTCTCAATCAGTTCATTGCTTCAACGTAGACACTATACAGTTTGTTTTATTAATAAATTTTAATAATAAATAATAAAGATTAGGCGAAGGTATATGGAGCATCGCACTCGACAATTTCAACCATTTGGAAGGAGAGAGAAAAAGTTAAATCTCTTTTTGACAACAACCTATTAAAAATGAAACGAGCAAGAACAACTAAGCATACGCAGATTGAAGAAGCTTTGTTGAAGTGGTTTAAATATCAACGGGCAAATAATGTGGCAATCAGTGGACCAATTCTACAAGAAAAAGCCAACGATTTTGCTCGGCGCTTTGGTGATCAAGATTTTGTGTGTTCTACGAGTTGGATTCAACGCTTTCGAGCTCGTCACAATATCGTCGGTGGAAAAATTTGTGGTGAAGCTGCTAGTGTTCCTGATGAGGTAGTAGAAGACTGGTTAACGCAGAAGTGGCCAATATATAATAATGCAGATGAAACGGGACTTTTTTGTAATATGACACCTGATAAGACGTTAAAATTTAAGGGCGAACAATGGTGGAAAAATGTCTAAGGCAAAACTAACAATATTGGTTGCTGCAAATTTGACAGGATCATGTAAAAAGAAACTTTTAGTTATTGGCAAATCATTCGTGCTCTCCCTGTGGTGTGTGAAAACAATACAAAATCATGGATGACATCAGAGATTTTCGAAAGATGGTTGCAAAACTGGGGCGCTGAATTGAAGGCAAAGAAGAAAAAAATTCTACTTCTAGTGGATAATTGTCCTGCTCATCAACCTGTTGCTAAGCTGCAGTGCATAAAACTTGTGTTTTTGCCACCAAATGTCACCTCTGTATTACAACCAATGGACCAAGGTATTATCAGATGTTTAAAAACTCAATATCGAACACTGCAGGTATTAAAAATCATACAAAATCTTGAAAGTAAAGACGAAAAAAGCTTTACTGTTCTTGATGCTATCTTGATGATATCAGAAGCATGGGAAAAGGTTAAACAAGAAACCATCGCCAATTGTTTTAGACATGCAGGATTTAAAGACCTCTCTACAACATGTTCAGATGTTCCTTTGTCACAGTTTTTTCCAACAGATAATGATGCCGATGAAGAAGACGACATTTGCTTGGCTCAATTAGCTCAAAATCTCAAACGAGCTTTATCAACTTCTGAAATTAATGAGTTTATAAACATAGATAACTGGATCAATTTGTGTGCGCCAGCTACCGAAGAAGAAATCGTAGCTGAGGTTCAAAAGCAAAATGACGAACACGAAGAAGACGAAGAACAGTTTACAGTGCCATCTTTGAATGAAGGACTCAATGCGATAAGTGTATTAAGAAAAATTGTCATGTTCAACGAGCAGTTTCACGGTGGCAATTATGAACACACTTTAGTTGAAATGGAGCGTAAGCTACAAAAATCATTTGTATACTTGAAGTGCCAGAAACAAACCAAAATTACAGATTATGTATCTGAAATAAATAAATAAACCATATTCACGATTCTATTGGATAGTTTTTGAGATTTGACATGTGAAGATCTATAATATTAACTAGGGTGAGAGAAAAAAGTAAGAGAGGCCTCTCTTTCTCTTTCACACTATCCAATAGAATTGTGAATATGGTTTACTATCTTAAATCATGTATTCCCTTTGTTACGTACACTGCTATATAAAAACATAAATCTTTTTTTACTTACTGTATATATGTTACTGTGAAAGTCCGACAGTTGGTGAATATCGATATTCACATAGGCGCTTGGTGTTTATCCGAAATACTTCATTATATTGTTTACGTTCCGACCTCCACCGGTTATGTCGACATTCACGATGCACTAATGGTGACTGTCGAACATGTCCGAGGTTTATATTTTTTCTCCGTAATTCAGCAGCTATAAAACGTCATAAGGGTGACGGTAACTTTTTTGCCTCTCTTTCTGAGAGGAGTGACCATGCATTTAAATCCCATAGTATCTATATTCTAAATGAGAAAAGAAAATGATGTATCTTGGGAGGTGTATATTGAAGCCACTTTATTTATTTTTATAAATTCTATTTACTAACAGTCATCTCTCAATGAATGAATGTTGTCCTTCACGTGCATTCCTTATATCTGAAGAATGGGGTAAGTATAATTGGTTGCATACACATCAGAAAATAATAGTAATAAAAAAAAACCTAATTATATAATTTTAATTTAAAAAAAATGGATAAGGTTTTCTCATGTTTTGTTTTTAATAACTAGAAATCGTAAGTTAAACAGACAATTTTGAAACTCCCGCTTTGCTGAACTGTTGCCGTTTCAATATTGCAAATAAAACAAAGGATTTGGCGGGAGAGAGCTAGTCGCCTCTTTATCGGCTCCTCCCCTTTCGTATTTCCACCAAAGCGTATATGTTAATGTCGACATATACCGGTGAGCGGCCGAATGTAGAAAATGTAATGAAATATTTCGGATATACACCTAGCGCCTATGTGAATATCGATATTCACCGGTGAATATCGATATTCACCAATTTCGGACTATCACAGTAAGGAGGGGGTCCTTCTTATATCGTCAGATGTACACGTTCTTGGGACTTTTATTTCTCTTAGTTAACGGCTAATGGGAGATCCGCAGCTGTCCATATTTAGAAAAAACACCCGGTGTACATTTCATATGACTGATCCCTTAATTTTTTGTTTCTTTCTTATACTTTGAGATAATAAACATCAATTATGAAATAATTGATTTGTTATTCATTCATTCAAAATTTTATTCACGTATTTAGGTATAATTTATGTTTTCAATCATTGTGTGTTTTTATGATAGATGTAGAAACAAATTTTTTACTTCTTTAAAATCATATAATGTACTGTTTCCACATTAATTAACAAACATAGTTGTTCAGGATTATTATAAGGTTAATTGTATTCAAATTTACCGCCACCTGTGTATCGTACGTTACCAGGATGTTGTTGATCGAGTGAGCGTTCGTCGCTCGACCGCACTGATAAAAAGACGGGAACTATCCCTACTACTTCCTTCTTCAACCAAACACCGACGTGGTAACACCTAATTTTTTGTGTAACACGGAAACATTGTTTTATAATCAATTTTTACTTGATCGTTTAATAAAGAATGAGTTGAGTTACGCGAAAATATTATCTAGCGCCTCACATATTCGACAATAGCAATAATTGAAAATCAGAAATAAATAAGAAGAACCATTTAAATTTGCCGCCTCTCAAGCGATTCATTTTTACAATTACAGAATACTATATTAACAACACAGTCAATTTTGAATTATTATTACTGGCCGAAAAATGTAGTTAGAAACATTAGCTATAGAAAGAAACGATGATCCTAATCTACAGTCGTGATCAAAAAATTTTGGACGGCGTTTTTTTCTGACATTTAAAAATGTTTAATCTGGGCCAAGCATTACTGTTATTATTAACGTTTCAAATGTCAAAATCAATGACTTTTTGAATATAAAATATTAAAGGCTACTCTACACCAATTGACGTCCAAAATTTTTGATCGCAACTGTATATGGTCTGTGCGTTTGCATGTTTTAATCATATATAATAACTGGTCAAATTTTGTCGGAAAAATTTTTTGATTGTTACGAGCCTCTGTTGCGTAGCAATTTATCAAGTGATATTTGCTAAAAAAATCTCGAGCCGTTAGGCGAGAGATTTTTGACAAATATCACGAGATAAATTGCTACGTAAACAAACTCGAGTAAGAGAATCAGAAAATTTTGCCAAGACAAAATTTTACCACGAATGATATTCGTTATGACTATTTCGCGAATAATCTTTTCATATTAAAAGCCCAGTCTTTAAGAATAGCATTAATTTCACTGACCTGGCTTATTGGAAAAAGTTCGTATTTTCTCTGAGTACAAAACTGCATAGATTCCACACTGAGGAGTGCTTATTGTGTTAGGCGGTTTGACAATTTTAATATCTTCCCTTACTTCCGTTAAAAATTTTACACCGAAAAGGGTAGGTTGCTCATTTGAACGTTTCGATTGGTCAATCAGGGTTAAAATATCTATGACTGGAATAGTCATCATTAATTTTCGATAATTTCTTACATCTGATTTAGTAATTGCTATAGTATAATGTTATGGTATTTGATAAAATTGGTGAAAATTGGAAATAAGACTGAACCAAAATAGTGGTATATATTGTTACGAATTTATTAATAAAAAAAATACAGTTAATAGTAGATTATGTTATTGGGCGCAAAAGTGGAACTTTGTGTGCTGAAGCTGACTGTTGTCTGCCGAACGTTAGTGAGGCAGACATGTCAGCTGAAGCACACAAAGACACTTTTGCGCCGAATGACATATACTAGTTTATCTTCAAACGTCTTAATTTAACATTTTTTTATCTTGAAAAGTTTTTAAAAATTAAAATTTTAACTGATCATAATACCTTGGCAGTACTGCTTCCATGACGATGCAAAAACAAATTTCAATCGAAAAAAAAAACTGTACGATGTCGAGTTCCGATCGACCTTCTACTCCTTCTGAAGTCGTTGAAGCTGCGAGAGGGTCTATCAAAAAATTACTACCGACTAAATCGGCAAGTGTCTATGAAGCGGCCTACGAAAAATTCTTAAAGTGGTGTTCCGCGAAAAATGTGGAAGTGTATTCGGAAAACGTCTTATTAGCTTACTTTTTGGAATTATCTCGAACCTTGAAAAGTTCTTCTCTCTGGTCGCAATATTCAAATTTAAAGAAAAACGTCGATATCTCAAAATACTGCAAGCTGCGCTTGTTTTTGAAAAAACAAAAAAAAATTACAAGCCAAAAAAAGCCAAAATCATATCAAAAGAAGAATTTGACAGGTTTTTGTACGATAGATATTGTTGGCGCTAGGGAATTGCTCCAAAATGCTAGTATTACTAACTGTGTGTTTCACATTAACGTTAACAAGTAATAATTTGTAATATTAGTTTGTAATAGACTATGTGTACATTGTTGAAAATTATTGTTGTTCATTTTGTCTGCCTAAGCTTATAAAAAAAGAAAAAAGCGCCTAGGCACACAAAATGCTATTTTTACCTTGTCATTTGAGGTACAAAAACTGTCACTTTTGTGACGTTTGAAGATAAAAAAAATTGTTTCAACTTCTATTTTAATTCTCTATCAATAACTACCCTACCTAGCAACTAGCATAGCCAACTATTACATTATAACGATTTCCTAAAATCGTAACACTACCACCTCCTTTAGAGCTGATCGCCTCGATCAGATGCTACGGAATCATGACTTTGATAAACCATAAGCCGGTCTAAATGAACTACTTTCAACTTGGATTTGGGGTTGCGACGAATTCGATAGGCGACGTCGTTAATTCGCTTGACGACAGTGTAGGGACCTTCCCAGGATGGCGACAACTTCGGACATGGTCCTTTTTTTCTTTGTGGTTTGTACAGCCAAACTAGATCTCCAGCTTGGAATTCTGCGGAATTAGCTCGTACGTCGTACCGCGCTTTCATGCGGTCACTAGCTACCCTGATTTGTTCCCGTACCGAATCATGAACGTTTAACAACTTCTCCTTCAAATCAGTTACGTAATCTGACACATCAGAAGCATTTTCACTGGGCGAACCGAATACAAAATCACATGGTAAACGAATTTCCCTACCGAAAATCACCTAATTTAATTAAAATAATAATAACTAATTGAAAAATAAAACAAATTCATTTCCACAATTTCAATCAAATTAATTTCGATCCCGATCACGACGTTTATCACTTGAACCTGAATGACGTGAATGTGATCGACGGTCACGATCACTACTCCTTTAACACCATCGGTACAAACGATTCCAGTGATTTCGGTCACGGTCACCACGATCACGCTCTTTATCACGATCATCACCATCACCGCCGCTGCCATGTTCACGTGATTTAGATCGATGCCGTTTCGAACGACGATCTAATTCATGCCTACCAACATATTGTTCACGGTGACGTTCACGATAGCGGTCTTCATGTTCTCTGGCTTTCCTTTCGTTTTTCTGCATTTTTCTCTAATTCTGTCAATTTCTCGCGAATTTTAATAAATCCTCAATGTAATTTCCCACCGAAATGATCAGCTTAACGTCCATCATTATCATGTATACTTGCAGGCATTGAATTACGATATTCTTGTTCAGCTTCTAATTTACGTTTACGTAATTCATCAACTTCTTCCATTAGCTTCATATTTTCTTCCACAAAACCATCTACACCCAATTGTTCAGCTTTTGTTAATTTCTGTCCAATTTGTTCAGCCAATTCATATACACTATTTGTTTTAACTGCCACTTCGAATTCTTCTATTAAGATTCTTCGAATTTGTTCCATTTCTATTTGAATATCTTGATTTGTTTCTTCTGAATAATTTACAAAATCTTCATCTTCAAAATCATCAATTTCTTCAATCAATCTTCATTTCTCCATTACCTCTTGTTCATTATCATCATTTTCTTCTTCTTCCACAGCACTAGCGTCTTCTTCTACTTCTTGATCAAAACCTTCATTCTGTTGTTCTTCAATTACCTCCTCGACTTCCTCTACTACTCTTCGTTCTCTTTCACGAGTCAAAAATCTCTCTTCTTCTTCTTCTTCTTCTTCTTTTGATTTTTCTTCATCATTTGATGGATCTTCATCTTTAACTTCAATACCACTGTCACTTGATAGTTGTTGTTGATGTTGGAAGCTGGTCTTGTCCTGATCGGAATTATTTGTATAACACAACCATTCATGGTCGGATGAATAGGCGGACATTTCTTCCATTTCTTTATTCACGATTTATGTGTTCTCATTCAATTTTTTAATCATGGCTTTTGTGTTTTCATCCATTTTTCTATTCATCTTAACCATTTCTTCATACAGTTTCTGTAATAATGCCTCCATTTTTATCCGCTTTGATCTTGTAAACACTTCACTCATAAAATCCCACTTCTGACACAAATGTTACGAATTTATTAATCAAAAAAATACAGTTTAAAAAAAATTGTTACAACTTCTATTTTAATTCTCTATCAATAACTACCCTACCTAGCAACTAGCATAGCCAACTATTACATTATAACGATTTCCTAAAATCGTAACAATATTTTAGATGCCATATCAAATAGTTGGGGATTTTTGAAGCGTTCATTTGTACACCTAGAATTTGAAATTTCACAAATAACCAGCAATATTGAATAAATTTTGCTTTAATTCAGTAAGCATATGTATAATTATTTTAGGTGTTGTTAATATCACAATTTAAATTTGGCGCTTAAAAATGCAAAAATTTCTTTCGCTAGTCGAGCGCCACCTCGCGTGTTAGACGTCCACTATATCCAATTTCGGGGTCGCTTTTTAGCAAAGCACTCTTTATATCTATAATCACATATTTATATCTATAATCTTTGATTATTGCGTTTAAATTGACAGTGTGTTTACAGCATCAATCGAAAAATGAACTTCGAACAAAGAACCAACATTAAGTTTTGTTTTAAACTTTGTAAATCTTTTACTGAGACGTATAATTTGCTGAAACAAGTTTATGGTGATAATTGTCTATCCCGTACCAGATTGTATGTGTGGTATAAGCAGTTCCAAGAATGTCGTGAAGACATTCAGAATGACGAACATCCAGGTCCTTCAAATACCGTGGTTGTTCCAAGTAACATTGAAAAAGTACGTGAATGTATAAAAAATGTGCCGCAATCTTCGTTGCGATACATGGGAATGGAATTGGATATGACGAAAGGCTCAATTCATCGTATTTTGATCGATCATTTGAATGTACGGAAGGCGTGTGCACGCTTTGTTCCACACAAATTGACCGACTACGAAAAATCGCTCCGAATTCAACATTGTAAGGATTTGATCAAAGAGCCAAAAAAGGACGCAAACTTCAAATATTCGATTGTAACTGGTGACGAGACATGGTGTTTTCAATATGATCTCGAAACCAAGTATCAAAGTGCTGAATGGAAGCAGCCAACCGATCCCAATCCGAAAGAAAGTCGCCTTGAAAAGTCAAAAGTGAATGCAATGTTGAATTGTTTCTACGATTGGGAGAGTATTCATCGTAAATTCGTTATACCTGGTCAAACGATTAATGCTGTGTTTTCTCTTGGTGTTATGAAGCGTTTGCCCGTATTCGCCGTGTGCGGCCACAATACCGTGAAAAAGGGAGCTGGCGTTTGTTGTATGATAATGCCCCGTCTCATCGATTGAACTTGATCACGGATTTTTAATCAAAAATGACATTTTAACCATCAACCATTCACCGTACTCGCCAGATGTGACTCAGTGGAAAACATTATGCCGACGTAGAGGCTATCCAAAAGGCGTCAACCGACATACTAAAGCCGATGAATAACAATTACCTCAAAAACTCATTGGATATGTTAATTTATCGTGCAAAACGTTGCATTGATGCGGAAGGAGACTATTTTGAATAAAATGAATGAGCCTTGCCGAAATATCGAAACATCGAACTTCGACCATAGCACCGGAAGAATCAAGAAAAAGCGATAATAACGTGAGTCGAATAAACCGTTTCCCTTCACTTGGTTTTCCTCCACCTTTTCAATTTAAAATTTATACGATATAAATTTTAGTAATAGCCAAATTAATTTTTTGAACATCGGGCATTAATTGGAAATAGATTATGATTGTAATACTAAAAATAAATTAATAATAGACTTAGGCACCGCCATAATAGGACAATCTAATGAAAATGAGATTAGAACAAATAGTATTTGTACACTTAAAAATATAGAAAACCAATATCGCTTAAGGACGTTCAAGCGTGAAACTTAATAGTAGATAAAAAATTTTCAAATTTTTCAGAATTGAGAAGTTCAATTAAATACTTATGGACCATTAAAAATAAAAATTTCAACAGAAAGCCTTAGGAAAAACAGCGTTCTTTTATGTTCAAAATTATAATAAGTATATTCTAAAAGTAGATACCACTATAAATAATGATTAAGAACATTCTTAGAAAAATGTAGTTCATATAATTGCACAAAAAAGTAGTGTTGACGAACGTTCAAATGAAATATTAATTATTGAAATCAATATCATTAAACTTATTCTGATAGATTGCTTGCCATATTTAAAAGTGGCAACAGTGCGAATAACTGATCAATAAAACGATTTTGTAAACAAATCAAATTACTGTATAGATGTATATCTATATATATATATATATGTTTAAGTTAACAGCTGAGTTAGACGGTGTTAACAGATTTTACAAC
>JAEDXX010000369.1:0-63936 GCA_021725515.1 Epicauta chinensis | reverse complement strand
CAAATGAAGTATAGTTTTAGAGCATTAAAAATTAAACCAACAATTTTACATTTAAATTACACAACACTTTTTATTTAAATACTTAAGGGAGCTAAAAGCATTGTATCTTTATGGTGTAACAGTTTGTAAATAAGCAAAAATTAAAAAAAAAAATAGGTATTCCATAATTGTTTATCTTATTTTTCAATTCAGGTAATTTTTACTCTTGAAATTGTATTTTTTTCTTAACCCATTCGATACCGCGATCTTTTTCGAACACGGTCCCCAGGAACCAAAATTTTTTGTTTTATTTATAACGATACAATATTCTTCAGCAGTATAAAAACTGAAAATATAGTGGAATTTATTTAAAAATACTACAAAACCATAAAACTATTGCCGATTCATTTCTACACATTGAAAGAACCTATATAGGGATTTCGCCCAACCCCTCTGGTTTCTTTCTCTTTTTTTCACATTACAATGTTGAGATGGTGAGATTGTCAACTTTACCAGTTGTCACACCCTTTGCAAAATAGATACAGCCCATGCCAGAGGTCCCAAACAATGAAAGTAAACATTTTTCAAAAAAATACTACTTTCATTCTTTGAAATCTTCTGTTATACGAGATTTCTACTAAGTTCCAAGAAGGTAGTCAAAAAAGAAATGAGTTTGAGAACCACTGGTTTGCCTTTAAAAGTATCCCAATAGCGACCCAACCATGTGGATTGTGTTCTCTCACTTTAATCATAGTACTCTATTGAACAGAAGAAGAAGCATAACACAAAACGTGTATTTGGAATGAATTTTATGAGAGAGTAGTTACGTCTCTCTTGCACTTTATGACATTGTAGTATTTTTAAATAAATTCCACTATATTTTCAGAGGTATTTGGTCTGGTTTTACAAGACGTTGTTCACGCTTCATTAGTTTTACGAATTAACCCCCAATAAAGTGGTTAGTAAACGACCGCACGGAGAAAGTTGGTCAGGGCGGTATTCAAAAAAAAGTTAAAATAGGAATGAAATATCTAGATCTCCCTGGAAATATGAATTCTTTGTGGAATCTTTTAGTGTCTCTAAAAACAGATTTCAAATATTTGAGTATAGTGAAAATTTTGAGCTAAGAGATTCGGATTTTAATGCGCAAAACCACAAAATTACCCAACAAAAGAGTCGGTAACAACAGAAATGATATATTGCCCGTTGTAAATTTACGTGGTACGTGACATTTTGTAAATTTCACAAAATCCATCTGGTTATTTTCAAATACGACCTTTTTTTTGGATGATTTACAACGGGCTTCTGCTGTTACCGACTCTTTTGTTGGGTTATTTTGTGGTTTTGCGCATTAAAATCCGAATCTCTTAGCTCAAAATTTTCACTATACGGTCCCTTATTCTACTTGCAACTACCTGCCTATCATAAATATCAATATCTGTCCCTTTGCGGTCAACGGTAGTAAGTACTTGGCACAAAGCAATAAAAATTAAGAAATACTACCAAATGATGCGAAGTATCCAGAAAAAAATTGTTCTACGCATCGCGTGCTTATACAGGACAGTGTCGGCAGAAGCGGCTGATGTTATAGGGAGAACCATCGATATTCAACTAATGGTTGAAGAAAGAGTTGAAATATATCAAATGAAAGAGAGAGGCATCGAAATAGATCTATTAGCCATTAGAAATAGAACTATTGGAAGGTGGCAGCAACTTTGGGACAACTCAATAAATGGAAGCTGGACCCGTACGTTGATAACGCATATAAGACCATGGATTGACAGAAGACATGGAGAAATAAATTTTTACCTGTCGCAGTTTCTATCGGCGCACGGTAGCTTCGAAAAGTATTTAAAGAGAATAGGCAGAAGACGCGACGACAAATGCTCAATATGTGAAGACACCAGTGTTGGAGACGTTATGCACTCATGCTTCTACTGTCCCCGATTGATACAAAAAGTCACTGAAATAGAAACGCTACTGCAAACGAAAATTAAGGAGGACAACGTGATACAATTAATGTTAGAAAGCCATCAAAATTGGGAACTAATACAAGATTACATCACGACAATTATGAAAAAAAGGATAGAAGACGAAAATAGTAAGGAGGAGGTAGTAATTACCATAGACTGATGATAATGTAAAAAATATGAAAACTTGAGATCATGAGAAGAGACAGACAAAGTGTCACCCTGAAGAATGTGTTCAACGGTCCCGGGATGCCACTGGAAGAACGGAGGGGTTTTAGTGGGTATGGGGACTCCTTGAGGATCCTCGAGTCCCACACTCGGGGGAGTGTGGTCAGAACCATGCTCGATGGGTGCGAAATAGCATTTCCCCTCCATAAAAAAAAGGTATTTCTACCCCTACCTATTCATAGAAATTACGGTAGAAAATTTTCTTTGTGCACCCCAACCATAAAGTAATTTGGCTTATAAAGTCGAAATACACTAAGTTGAAGCGACCACTATACAGCTCTTATTTAACTGAAACTCTGCTGACCCGCCGTTTTTTCAAAAATAATCGATTTTTCTAATCGGATAACGATCGACCAATCAATAAACATCACGACAATAATCGATTTTTAATTGGTTAATTTATTCGAATTCGATTCTTCACAATTGTGGAGAATCTCGCGCCACAATTCAAATCGTGATCAACCCCTCACCCCCAGTCAACAATCAACAATGGCCGCCGTCAGGGATCCTGTCACCACTTTATTACAATAAATTATGGTAAATTCAATAATTTTCCAATAAAAATTCGTTATTATTCCTGCAATTTTTGCGATTTTATAATTTTTTTATTTTTACTATTACAATTTCGAAAATATAGTGTGCATGGGTGCAATTAATCAAAGTGTTTGTGTCTGGTGGTGATTACAAATAAAAAAAAAATAAAAAAAAATAAATGATGAATTTCTCACCGTTCGGTGGTCATTTTCCAACTGCTATACCAGCAATACATCAATTCGCAGCAAAATTCACTCAGGAGAATCCAACAACAATTAATAGTAGTCAGGGTGGTTTATGTACACCACAAACTCAGGATAATAATAGTAATAATAATAGATATACAGTTAATGGGATACCAACGTTCACACAACATCATCCACCGGTGCCACCGATACCACCAGTACCACCACCACCGCCACCCAACAACCAACAAATCCTAACGAATAATTCCAATAAATACCACAATAATTACATTAATCAGTATGGGAATACTCAGAATTTACGCCAACCACAACCTGATAACAATAAACGGCACAATAGTTACGAACAACAACAACAGCAACAGCAGCAGCAGCAGCAGCAGCAACAACAGGAATTAGCGCAGGAATTGTGTGCCGTTATGCTACAACCGGACAAACACCAAAACGATAAGGTTTATTAATTAACAATTATAATCGTAACGAAATCATTGTAATTTTTGTAGAGTAAAGAGGAGAATGACCGCCGCCACCAGTTGCATCCGAATCCGGCAGCAGCAGCGGCCGCGGCCGCCGCCGCTACAATGCCCACAGCATGGCAATCATTAGCGACGCCCGGTTCGACCGTTGCCGATTATCTATCACATCTGCCCGCTTCGACACTACCATTAAGTCTGCACCATTTCCTGAAATATTCCGCTGAAAATATTAAGAAGGAATCGGTACAATTGCATAATAATCACGTAACTACAACCACAACCAATCAGGAAACAACACCAGCAACAACAACAACCAATTTGAATCTATTACATAACAATAATTTGAATAATCTACATTCAACAGCATCAACAACAACACCAACAACATTATCAACAATTAATACAGCACAAATCCAAAATCATTCGAATAACAATAATAATAATAATAGTAATAATAGTAGTAATCATCTGGCGCCGTCGACTAAGAAGAAAAAGAAGAAGAAACCGGAGAAGGAGAAGAAGCCGCGTCCGAAACCGGGTGAGATCCGTTTAACGACCGCACTGGACGGTTCAACGTTGTACTGTTGTCCGGAATGTCACATGGCCTATCCGGAAAAGGAACTGTTAGAACAGCATCTAGTCGGCCATACATTAGAACGCAGATTTGTCTGTGATATCTGTGGGGCTGGATTGAAACGTAAAGATCATCTAACGCGGCATAAACAATCGCATAATCCGGAACGTCCCTACGTTTGTACGGTATGTTTGAAGGCGTTCAAACGTAAAGAACAATTAACGTTACATTTCGTTATACATTCGGGCGAGAAACGGCATATTTGTACCGAATGCGGTAAGGGTTTCTATCGTAAAGACCATCTACGCAAACACACCAGGTAAGCCCATTAAAATCGCTATTTAAATCAAACAAAAATTGTTATTTGTATTGATAGGTCGCATATTGCACGGCGTGTTAAAGCGGAACTCTCCCAACAATCCAATAACGGTCAACAGAATCTACAATTGCAATCGAATGCAGTCAGTCAAGGTATTATGTCTTAAAGATCATACCCGGAGCGAGTTTATTTCAAATCTTAGTTGGCTAAGGACTACACATTCCAAAATTTGAGTTGGCTGTGAAATTTGATGAAACAAAACAAAATTGTGTAGTCGTCTGTTTGAATTTTAAATTTTTATAGGGGAAATTGTTTGTTTGGTTGGTAATAATCGATTAGAAGCGGCAATTTTGAAATAAACTCGATTATATAGAGTGTCTCACTTTATAGGCTTTATTTTTTGGTTTATTGGAAATAAGCCGACTACCTCAATTTATTTATAGTAGTTGTTTTCTTTTGTTTTTGAAAATTGTTTTTATTTATTTTACATTTATCGGATAGTACAAAATTGTTGATTTTTCTTATTTTATTTATTAATTGATTTTATTTATTTATTTGCCAATATTTAATGATAAGCAATTGAAAGTCTGCCATTTATAAAAATTCTCGAGAAATTCCCCAAAATTGTGATTTTTCAAATTAATTTATTATTTTAAATAGCAATAATTTTGAGTCGTTTTTATTTTCGTAAAAATATTATAATAAGACACACCATTTTGTGCAACTTTATATTTAACAACAAAATGGTGGCAAATATGGTATATATATCATGCAAGTTCTATCAATATTGAGGATATATTGACAAAAAAAAATATTGTATTTTTTCGTAGATAGTCTTGTAGGACCTGTTCAAAAATCAAAAAAAAATCACCCAAAAAAATCGATAATTGTGTTGATGTTGTTTGATTTAATTTTTAAATTTTTAAACAATTCAAATAAAAAAATAGATATTTTTTATTATTATTAAAGCGTAACAATATTAACAATTGATAATATATTAATAATACTAATAATAATAATAATAATAATAATAATGAAAATAGTACAAACATGTATGCCATTGTATAATAATCTTTAAGCTAAGTCTTACATGTCTTTATCACAGAAATTTAACAATTTTCTGATTAGTAATTAGTTCGTTTCTTTTTTTTTAAATTATAGAAAAAGTTTACACTTTAAAATTTCCCATTTTTGCTTTTCTAGAAAAAAAAAAGAAAAATAGCCACTAATCGACAATCTCATTTTGTTTTCTTGATATTCAGCTTTAATTTAAAAGTACACAATTTTTAAGTGTAAATATTTTTTCTATATATTGCTTGTAGCCCAGAGCTTCCCATGTATTTGCTTTGTTATCGTAATAACCACAAAAAAAAAAGAATAATAATAATAATGAGAAAACTAATTCACAAACGTAGATTTTTGAAATTCCCGCTAAATTCTAGTGATTTTTATGTTAATAATTTAACAGCGCCATCTGTTGGAATTTGTTTGATAGAAATTAACGACTGAATTATAGCTCGTTTCATACAATTAAGTCTCTTTGGAAATTTATCTTTAAATGTACTATAATCTGTAGTTGAGTACCAAAATAGTAGAAATTTTCGCCAATTCCAAAGGATTCTTTCATATAATTCAACTAATTATTGGGTTGTGTTGAAGATTAGAGAAAAAGAGAAAAAACTAAAAACAATCGCTAGAAAGAGAGATGGTTGTAAACCATGGCTTCTGTTGGATCTACTAGTTTATTACAATAGCCTCCAGTAGCGTACCAATTTTTTGATATGGTCAAAAACAGTCTTTTCTTGGTTTAGATGGACAATTGTGGGCATTGATGGTGACAAGCATGGCATCTGTGGCGCTTCAAGTCTCAGATAGTCAAAGATAGTATCCGGCGATCTTAGAAGTAAACCATTTTTAGATCCTACACCTGCATAGATAAGACCTCGAGAACGTCGCATCTTAAGGAGTTATAGTTATTTAGTGGAAGCTGTGAAAAAATTGGCCACCCCTGGATTATTATGTGCCCTCAACCGTCGTGAAAGTTTGTGTTGAAGATGAAAAATAGAGAGTCGAGATCAGAAAGAATTAAGAGATTGAGAGAGAATTTGTCATGAAATGCACTATAGTCTTCATTGGCGTACCACTTCATTTTCTAGGTTGCGAGACTCATACAGTCACTAGTAGTGTAGACCACTTTTGGCCCCTTCACGGCCATAGGCAAAGTCTTAAATAGGTACTACTTTAAGCTAGTTTTGCCTGTTAATTATTACTCTCCTGCAGGTCTACTAATTGTAAAAACTTTGGCCATTCCTGATGTACAATTTGACTTCTGCTGTCTGAAAATGTGGTAGATATGTGGAATATTATTGAGATGGAGAGGGAGAGAGAGAGAGAGGGAGAAATCACGAGAATGAGAGAAGCGTAAATTTTGGGTACTCTCCTGCGACTCCTAGAAATTCATAATGAAATGTACTATAATCTCCAGTGGCGTACCATTAGTATTGGAATACTTAGTTTTTTTTTTGTTCAAAAAACGCAGTCTTAAAGAGGTACTCTTACGTGCCTACAAAGAATTTGTTAGGCTTGACAAAATTTTCAGCTGTGCTGACAACAAGAGAGAGGATAGAAGAGTGACAACGATGAAGATGAGAGAGACACCGAAATTGACCTTGAAATGCACTATACATATAGTATTTTTCAAGCTTATATATACTTACAGAACTCGCTCCCTCTCTCTCTTTCTCTTACGCACACACCCACACACCTTCAACGTAGTTTTATGACACGCCTTCAACCGGACAAATTGCATGAAATATACTATAATTAATAAAGTTTTTATTAATTGGGGCGTAAATAATACAAAAAAATCATAATAAAAATATCAAGTCTCTCATTTGTTGTACTTGTAGAAGCCCTCACCGGATTTTCTGCCTAATTTGCCCTCTTTCACCAGCTTCTTGACCGTTTCGTTCGGTTTAAATAGCGGATTTTCGGGGAATTTCTGGTGCCACCCTTGCATAATAAACAAACTGGTATCTAAGCCGACATAATCGGCCAATTCAATTGGTCCCATTGGATAACCAGCACCCAATTTCATTGCTGTATCGATATCTTCTGGTGAAGCATCACCACGTTCCAACATCCGTATCGCCTCCGCCTGATACGGCACCAATAAACGATTCACAATAAATCCAGGTGTATCCTTGGACGTAACACAAACTTTACCAATCGATTTACCCCATTCCATGAATGTTTTATACGTACTATCACTAGTTTCCGCGATACGTACAACTTCCAATAGTTTCATAATCGGCACAGGATTGAAGAAATGCAAACCACCAAAACGATCTTTACGTTTCGTGACAGAAGCAATCTCGCCGATCGACAACGAACTGGTATTCGAAGCGAATAGCGTTTTCTGCGGTGCTACTGCATCGATACTTTTGAATAAATCATGTTTAATTTTGATATTCTCGATAATGGCCTCAATGACTAAATCGGCATCTTTGACCGCATCCACCGGCCTAGTGGACTGTTGGATTCTCGATTGGGTCTCTTTGACGAACTTCTCGCCCAATTCCGGATTGTCTTTGTGCAATTTCTTGGCGACGCGTTGCAGACTCGTCGCGATATTTGTTGTGGATTTCTTCAAAACATCCTCGCTTATATCGACCAGCGTTACGTTGTTGCCGGCCTGGGCTGCGACCTGTCTCGAATAAAGTGAGGTTATATATACAATGAAATTTGGTTGTTTTTCTTAATTGAATTGTTAATAATTAATACCCACCTGGGCAATTCCTGAACCCATCAAACCACCTCCGATTATGGTCACATTCTTGATAGCTGCATTAATTGCAGGGGTGGTGGAGAGGGTGCGTTTTAAGATCAAATTGAACGCCATAGAGTATTGTTTTAAATAGAAAATAAACAATTTAACGCACAATAATAATAACGGATCAATTAATGATTTTCTGTTTTTTTTTATGAGTTGCAGTCTGTAAGATAACGGGATTTCAGGTTAAAGTCCAAAGCTCAATTTTACAGGTTATTATTGTTTGTATGCAATTTATAAACATTAAAAATTATTAATATTGATTAAATATTACTATTTATATCAATAAATTTATTGAAATTACTATTAAATTCATAATAATTCCAAATTATACAACAAATACATTTATTTGTATTATAACAGTATTATCACAATTTTTACACGACTCTTGTCGTATTTTATTAGACTTTACAATAAACTGAAGAAATATGGAAATTTTTGAAGAAATTATGGCAAATTTCACTGTAAAATCTAAGGAAAATTGAAAATTTTCAAAATTTGCGCTTAAATAAAACAAATTTAGCAAAAAATGTATAGATGGCGCTCTTATCAATTTACGAAAATTTATAATTTTGACAATAAAAAAACATAAATCTGACTGAAAATATGTTAAAAATTGATGGAAATAGCCAATTTACATGAAATTTTATTTATTTAAAGGTAATTAAATGGATTATTTCTCAAGTTTGGAATTAAAGTAAAGTTTGCAGAGATGGCGTTGACTTCACTATTTTTTGCTTTGTAGTTATTATAAGAAAAATAAGATCTCATCAGTAACTGATTTTCATGATTTCACAATAAATGAATCGTTAATAGATTCTTTTATGAAGTAATTGAAAGATTGTGCTGTAAAATTTTGATAATTTTCAAAATTGGCGCTTTATTCAGTTCACCAATAATTGTATAGGTGGCGCCAGTGTCCACGAATTTCGGGAAAAACTCATGATTTCCCCTATGAAACAATTAAAAAATGCGATTAATGGTATGAAAATTAAAGAAAATTGTGAATTTATTCAAAATTTATCAATTCGAGAATAAGTAATCCATTAAAATTGGATTTTCCGGTAAAAGTAAAATTTGTACAGATGGCGCTGATTTGTTTGTGTTTTTAAGAACGTATTTCTTAGCTTAGTGGAAATTCTACATTTTTTCTAGAAGTATTAAAATTTCTCTGTTTGACATTGGAAATCGAAGAAAATAGTGAGTGCTTCTAAAAATTATCCATTTAAATTCTAATTTATCCAATTACAACTCGTTTTTTGGATAAATATACAATTTGTATAGATGGCGCTGATTTTTATTATTTTTCTTTCCAGAACGTACGTCGTAACTTTGTGGGAAATTCGTAATTGTTATGAAAATCAATCGAAATAGTAATTGAAAATTGAAGAAAATGGTGAATGTAATGAAAGGCGTCTTAGTTAAATGGTAATTTATCCAAATTAAAACCTATATTCAATTATTTTCACATCATTCAAACATAACCTCTAACCCGAACTTTATCCAAGTCTTTTGGTATTTTAAATTTTTTATATAATGCAGTATAGTCGAGTTCATATTTCACTTTACACCAGTCTAAGATGAATGTAAGATTATCGGTCCAACGGTTGATTGCAAGTTTAACGTCGAGACGGTGTTGTGCGAGATCATTGATCAAAAATGGATCGTTTTTACGTGCCAGCTCCAATTGTTTATAAATTTCCTCTTTACGTTGCTTTAGTTCATTGATTTCTTTTAGAATTTTGCCGATTTTCTCAACGTCTTTCGTAGATTCCTGCAATAATAGATCTGATAAGAAGCGGTTACAAACAGCCAGAGAAATGAATTTTAACGTTATCGTTATTAGATTTTTGGCGTTTCATCTTATTGTCATATAATCTCTCCAATTCCTCTAATTTCCGTTTACGTGCATTCAATGATTTACTAAAAAGAATATTGTTAATTAAAAGAATCCGTTTTCTTCTTAAAAGAATGGATTTCACCTAGGAAACGACCAGTAACAGACAGTCTTGCCGAATATTTCCACATCAAGAGCATCCTCATCTTTTAGTTTTTCGATAATTTCTCTAATATTGCCTGCACTAATTTCTAGAGTCTTCGGTATGACTTCAACCAATTCTTGCATAGTATAGAATTCACCAGTATCGTGGAAGAATTTTAATATTTTCATCTTGTTCTCCTCGAAATTTGATGTCATTTTTTTTGTTTGTTTTGTTTTACAGTGATCAAGCAATGAAACAATTCCTATTGCATTTGGATGAAACAACGAAATTGGGTCGGAAATTTATCATACAAGATTTAGATGAGAATCACTTATTTATATCGGCGGATATCTTAGAAGTACTGCAAGCGAAAATCGACGATTTAATGGACCAAATCAGTTTTCCACTAGCTGAAAAGAATAATTGAAAAACAACGTAAACTAAACGGTATTTTGTTTTTGTTAAATATTCCTATTTATAAATATAAAATTGAATTGTGAGGAGAAATTATTTTCCGAGAAATTCCGACTTACTCTGGCGTGATTTTCTTTAAAAAATCAACCGAAAAAATCGTCACAATTTATAATTTTTTGTTTGTGAAATTTGTGCACACTTATGGTATCAAAACGGCCGCTATCAATCACTGTTCTTATCAGTTTTTTCAGTTTTATCAGATTGATGCGATTATTGTTTAAATTTAATACGCTTTGGCGCGAATTCTGAAATGTGTGTGGCGTTAGTCACCTCCACGGCAACTTGACTAAAATAGAGTCTGTTTCACAATAAATTGCTCCAGTTCACGCAATTAGGGTCCAGAAGCAGTGAATTGAGACGTAATTGATGGTAAAACGTATACGTTTTACGCCTATAGGCGTGGTTTTTACATTTTTTTACATGTAGGTAATGTAAGGTAAAGTACTGATTTTCTGCGCGGTCCTCCTTAGGGATTCTAAAAAATTCCACTAATTCCATATAAGTTCCACTAGTCCCACAAAATTTCAGTCAAATTGGGAGAATTCCAAAATTTTTTGGTTGTTTTTGGGAACTTGGGGGACATCATATAAAAGTTAAAAAATGAATAAGTAGGACTTGATATAACTAATATGACCGTATATGACTAAAAGAATGTATGTACAGTACATAAAAGTTTGTAAACGTCGTTGTCGCCGCCGCCTTCAAATTGCCTTCGCCGCCCCCACTTTTACTAGCTAACTGGGGGCGGCGAAAGCAATTTGATGGCGGCGGTAATGGTGAGGTATACATACTTTTAAACATATTTTGGTCATATTTTAATCATACATTAGTTACAATAAGTTATATTTATCAATTTCTTAACTTTTATATGGTGTCCCCCAAGTTCCCAAATACAATCAATTCTTTGAAAATCCGAAGTGAGCTATCCCTCGAAGTACTTTTCCTTATTATTAAGCATAATAAATATTGTTAAGGCATCGCTGTATTTTGTGCAACGAGCGTCACAGAAAATGACCACCAATCTAAGAGATCCTCATATTTTGGTGAGGCAAAAGCGTTTGCAGTAAAACCCTTTAGATTGCTAACGGCCATTCTTAAGCCGGACACATGTAGAAAATCTTTAAGTGATTTTTTGTTCGAGGCTAAGCAAAGCTGGGCCGAGACTAATTTGCGCAAACAAGACTTCCATGCACCTTTTTCGCTATCTATTATAATATAATATTCTACATCTTTAAGTGGTTCGGCGCCTGGGGCCTTCCCCTCGTACCGCCACTGATGAGTAAGTCCATATTACTTTACGAAAAATAGAACAGAGAGAAATTGAGAAAGAGGGGGGGCGGCGAAGCAGGAATCTTTATGGTTGAGTTAGTATTAGTGCCAGCCTCTATTTGCTCAATTTGCTGTATGTATATGCTCAATTATGTGTAAATGGCCTTGACAGTTGACAGTATTTACTACCATAGACGTAGGTGAGATTTTATTAAGATACGGGCAAGTTGAAGATTTGGAGGATAAACCTCCACACCTTCCCCCCTTTCGGTATTGGGCCTAGAGAAGCAAGTTGTAAAAAAAATGAGGAAAACATTTCTTAAATTTACATTTATACAAAATAGTGAAAACACTTTTTCCGTATTCCCCGCCCTGGCTACGACCATGTTTATTACATAAATTACATCATAAACATATGCGCTAGTTTTAGAGCCTTGAAAATGAACCTCCTTAAGCTAAGTTACTTGAAACGATCTATAATTGACGAATTGCAATCAATTTTCCAGGGTGACAACTTAACAAACGATATTTACTAGATTAGTCTAGTTTTGCAATAGCAAATTTGATTAACTTTCAACTCTTTTATACAATTTTAATCGAAGATTTAAATATTTCTTCCAACGAAATGATTCAATTAGGCCTTATTAGTTTAAACTAATACTCCTAAATTATTATAAAAACATGCCAAAAATGAGTGACAATGAGTGAATTGTGCCATTAACCACTTCCCGTCAAGGACGTCACACGTCAAAAAAAAACTTAAAAAGTGTGGTTATGTTGTAGTAATTTCGGGGCCTCTTCTCACCGGAAAAAACGAACAAATCAATAATTTATTTAATATCAATAATTATTGTGATTTGTTTAGAAAAGATGCATCGATCTGATAGTGAGAAGAATCTACTGCGTAATGGTGATGCACCATCATCATCATCATCGTCAACCGTTACCAACACAGCCAGTGAAAAAGTCCGGCTTAATGAAACTATCAAGTTATGTATTAGCATTACGTCCATGGTCGTTGAGTGCCAGTCTAATGCCAACACTATTAGGCTCAACAATTGCCTACAAATATCCCGGTGAACAAGAATTCAATTATATAACATTATTATTGACAATATTTACAGTTATAACAGTACATGGTGCTGGTAATGTTGTTAATACATATTTTGATTATGTTAAAGGTATTGATAATCGTAAATCAGATGATCGGATCTTAGTCGATCATATATTGACAAAAGATGAAGTTGTATCATTGGGTGCTTATCTATATTTTGCCGGTTGTATTGGTTTTATATTGTTGGCAACAATATCACCCGCTAAAATGGAACATTTGGCTTTAGTCTATTTCGGTGGTCTATCATCGAGTTTCTTATATACAGGCGGTATTGGTTTTAAATATATTGCATTAGGTGATGTTTTGATATTGATATTATTCGGACCGATTAGTGTACTGTTTGCATTTATGTCACAAACGGGTCGTTGTGAATGGGCCACCATCTATTATGCAATACCATTAGCATTAAATACTGAAGCGATCTTACATAGTAATAATACACGTGATAGTGAGAGTGATAAGAAAGTCGGTATTGTTACATTGGCAATTCTAATTGGACATACAGCATCACATGTTTTGTACGCATTTCTACTATTCACACCGTACATAATGTTTATTGTATTAACATTGAAATATTCGAAATGGTTTATATTGCCATTAATAACATTGCCGGGTGCTTTTAAAATCGAAAAACAATTCCGTTCGAACGATATCAATAGTGTGCCGAAGAAAACGGCGAAATTGAATCTATTCTTTGGTTGTTTGTATGTGTTAGCTTGTAGTCTTGTTAATACATTACCATATATAACGAAAAGATAGATGAAATAATATGAATTATTCTTAGTATTATTTATTTCAATTAAATTATTTTTTATTGTATTGAAAAATTTTCAAATAATTCAAATTTAAAATCAAACAATCAAAAAAATATCAATCAATTTGTACTTATCAATTGATAAAAATATCAAACAAACGAATTTTAGGCTTTTTAAGGATAATTGCGTATAAATTAGGGATAGCTTCCATTAAGCTAAACGATTAAGTGACAATAATAATCAAGTCTGTTAGTCATTATGTCTAATTTAAGTCATTACACAATTCCCAGTTGGTTCTTTTGTTTTTAAGTGGAAACAATCAAAGAGGAACAATTTTTGTAGAAATTACTAAATTTTCTATTTGAGAAGTAAAATGGATTTAAAAAAAGAAAAAAATGTAGAGTGTAGAAATTTATTTATATAAAACAAATGCATGGATATTTATAGCTTATATTTGTTGATTTGATCGATATTATAACTGTTAAATAAAATATTTCTATAGATTTAATTTATTGTTTCATGGAACATTCAAATTTCGCGCCCTTATTGTATACAGTTGTGGCATAACAGAGTAAGCTCTGTTGTTGGGTGTTTGTGTGAAGGGGAGATACGGAACCATTGAACGAGTAAAATTTCACTAAATCTAATGTTTTTCTTTTCTTTTCTACAATTTGGTGAGTTTTATTTTTGATGCATAAAAATTTGAGGTCTAGTTACCACTCCAAATTTGGAGCTGGCAGTACTGCAACGATTTAAAGAATGAGACAAAATGAAACAAGCATAAAAGAGAGTGAGAAAACGGATGGGTGTGAAGGTAGGATAAGCCTTAGGAGAGACCTAATAAACGTAAAAGAGACAGATATAGAACCACAAAGAAGGCACTCTAAACTGGCAAAGGATAAGCACTGAGAAAAACAGAGAAAAGATGTAGCATGAAACCCAATGGACAGTAACATGAGAGAGAAAGAAAGAAAACTGAAGAGTCAAAAAGGGAATGGAATATGGAGAGATAGAGAGAGAAAAAGTATAGGTGTAAGTCTACGAGGTAGAATCAGGGCACGAAGAAAAAGCGATAGCATTAGCAAAAAAGGCAGGAAGAGTGAGAGACACTTCCGTCGAAGAAGAGACAACAGGACAGTAACATAGAGAACTACTACAAGAAAGAAAAATGACAAGAAAGAGAGAACAAGTGACAGAACGGAAACGGAAAGAAGGAAAGAGATACAAAACCAGCAAGAGGGAAAGATAGCTCCAGCAAGGGAATGATAAAGAGGGAAAAAGACAATTAATCGGAAAGACGCAGAGTGAGTGAGAGAGATCTAATGCACTTATTAGAGACTCAGATACAAGGCCAAAGAGTGGAAAAGAGATAAAAAAAAATGAGCGAGATCAAAATTGAACTGAAGGGAAATATAGAAACAGAAGAAAATAAAACTGTATATTTGATTTACTATACTAAATAAAGGGTTCCTAGGTTTAAGTTGGTGTCCTTGAATATAGTGATATTTTTGTTTGTGTCCATATCGCCCCATCTCGTTAGTATGTTTTAAAATCAAATTTGGCGCATTCAACGTGTTGCCAACATAAATTACAGAAATTTCGATGTCGTCAAGTTTGTCGACCTGTTTCTTCCGCGTGTTTCGTTTGTTGATAAACAATCAAATTAAATTACTCAACCAAAATTCCACTAATTATAAAAGTAATTTTAAAAAAAAATGGGATTATGTCGATTATGTTATTCTGACGCAAATCCAGCATCAGCTGTAGATATATTTAATGAACACGTGGATCCACCAATTTGGAAAACAATTAACGAATTATCCAGTTTAATAGTAATCTGGGTAATCAACAATTATTTTTTATAAAATATTTATTTATTTATTTATTTGTAGATAAATAAAGACGATCCGTATACGAAAATTGTGTGTTATCAATGTTTCGACAATTTGCGGAAATTTTATTGCTTCCGGAAAATGGTTCTACTTTCCGACTCAAGATTCCAACACAATTCCAATAAAAACAATCCAAATGGAAATTCTTCAGCTCTTAAATCACAAAACGACAATTCTATTCGAATGGAGGCAACGACAATTGGTAAAACTATTTTAGAAAATACAACCAAAGTTAGTGGCGATCAAAATGAGGCCAAAACCAATAGAATTAAAGATGAAATTCCTGATATCGAAGGATTAGCGGATTCTAACGAGTGCTTTACGCGAATTAAAACAGAAGATTGTGATATTCTCGTGGAGGAAGCAATCGATATCGATGAGCACCCTATAAAAATTGGTAAATCGTAATAATTTGTAGATTATACCGAAATAATGGATAAATTCCGATTTTAGAACACGAAACCGATGAGAGTTGCCACAATTCACAAAATACAATGGTGACGGATCAACGAGAAGAGCCTCACAATTGCAACATTTGCACTAGAAGATGTTTAGATAAGAAATTGTCAAAGAACTATTTTGCAACACCCGAAAAACTATACAGTTGTGAAATTTGTAGTAAGAAATTCGCATTATTAAGTTCATTGAAAGCCCATTCAAAGATACATACAGATCCGAAAGCGTATAAATGTGATACGTGCGGTAAATGTTTTCTATTGATAAATTCCTATAAGAATCATTTAAAATTACATACGATTGAAAAACCGTTTCATTGTTATACGTGCTCGAAATCGTTTACACGAATGATTATGTTAAGAAAGCATCTATTGCGACATAGTGGTGATGAATATCAATTCCATTGTGATATTTGCGATGAAACATTTACCGGTGTTGATGGTATGCATTTACATTCCAAACTACATAAGAGTAATAGAACACGACATAAATGTAATGTTTGTGGTGAAAAATTTGCAAGTTTAGAACAAATACGCGATCATTTAATAACACATCTTGATGGAAGTGTCCGTGTTTGTTATATTTGTTATAAGACATTTTCGTCAGATTATTGGTTGCAACGTCATTTACTAATACATAATAAGAGGAAGACTACCCAGAAATAACTGGCCGATGATATTTTTGTGAATAAAAATAAGAGTATAAGACGAAAGCTGTTTTGAATTTCCCACCAGTTGAATTGTTTTTATGTAAAACAATGGTAGAGTTCGTTTCCTGTAATTTAAACTCTGAGAAGGCGTGGCTTGTGGAGGGTTGTGTCGGTTGTGTTGCCAATGAGAAAGATGCAAGCAGGCGACAGACTTCTATAAATCCTTTGCTGAGACTCTCTATCTCTTGTCAATATAGATATGTTGTCCAAAAATTTGAATTTGGCGCATTTCTGAAACATGAAAGATGATAATTCAAGTCAAAATAAACATGGAAGTAATTACAATCGAAAGTTTATGGAATAATTATAAATTAATAATTTGAATCAGAAATGACTGAGCTGCAATTAGCCATGCAAATACAACGCCGTCTATACGATATGTTGATTTGTACATTTCATATAGGCAACTGTATATACGCCTTGATGACATATTGGTGACCTCCTATAACACGGTAAATATAAGGACTTTATAATACACTACTAACAAAGAGTAAGAATGAGATTGAATTAGATGATCAATGAAAAGAGGGGAGAGGTAAACAAAGAGAACTGCAATTTCGTCAAGTAAAAAACTATCAGCAAGATACCAAAAAAAGCAAATATGGAGGGAACTACCGAGATAAGATATGAAAAACATAATCATGAAAAGAAAAGAGAAGCAGAACGAGATAGACTGGGATAACGAAGATATACAGCGAATGAGAGGCAATATGAAGAAAAAGAAATGAAGTGGATACTGTGGAAAATGAAATGTGAGAGAGGATTACCAAAAGTTCTAGAACGAGACAGGCGAAGAGTCAATTGGGCGCAACAAAAGAATAGGGTGAGTGTTTTATAATTATATCGCTGTCCCCTCACATTTATTCATATACAGGATGTCCCAGAAGTAATGGCCCACCTTGCAGAGCCAAATAGGAAATTAAATCCTCAATCGAAAAGTCCTATAGCGTTTTTCGATCTGACGCATAGATAATTTACTATTAATTAAATTCAATAACGAATCAGGTGCGCGCTAATATAGCGGCAGAATGGTAGGCGTGGAAAGTAGGCTGGCGCGGGTCCGATCTCTCGCCCACGCGCTGCCCCGTAGCGTCCGGATAAGTTGAATAAGATTCGTGAAATAGTAAGAAAAAACTTAAAAAAATAACAATGTACCACATAGAAGGAAAAAATAACAGCCTTTAAATCTCTAAAAATTAATAAATAATGACCTTGACTTAAAAAAAAATCGGTTTGTAAAGATAATGAAGATAAAAGAATTGAAAACATAAGAAAAAAGTTCTTACAGGAAAAAAAAATCAACCACGAAATTCGACAAGCAACAACCCCCGTTATGGGGACACAGGAAGTCAAGTTGGTAGTTAAAAATAAAAATGGACACAAAAAGTCAAGAGAAGTGCTCCAAAAGTTTTAATAAAGTCAAGGTCATTATTGATTTTTAGACATTTAAAAGGTGTTATTTTTTCCTTCTATGGGGTACATTGTTATTTTTTAAATTTTTTCTTACTTTATTCAACTTATCCGGACGCTAAGGGACAGATCGGACCCGCGCTAGCCTACTTTCCACGCCTACCGTTTTGCCGCTATATTAGCGCGCACCTGATTGGTTATGGAATTTAATTAATAACAAATTATCTATGCGCCAGATGGAAAAATGGTAAAGGACTTTTCGATTTAGGATTTAATTTCCTCTCTGACCCTTCTAGGTGGGCCATTACTTCTGGGACATCCTGTATAAAAAGCAAGCTATATCTTTTAAATTAATGCGGCTGGTCAGAGCGCCTACTCTGTATTACCGTGTTATAGGAGACAATCGATATTGCGACAAAGTATACCTGGTTGCCTACTTGAATATTTATAAATAAACATAACGGATAGATGTCGCCGCATTTGAAACTCTAATTACAGCTTAGAACTAAATTTTCTATAATTATCAGTTCAAAAAAAATTATTCCACAAATTTTCAATTATTATAATTAATTAAGTAATCCGATTGCTTTAATTTGGATTATTGGTAACTTTGTTGCTTTAAAACGGCGCCAAATTTGAATCCTTGGGCAAGCTATTCAAAATATTGATTTGTCGAAAACGAAACTGATATGATTTGTTTTTTTCTTTATTGATTATCAACAATGATAAAATCTCAATAGAAATACCAATGAATACTAGAATGAAGAAGAGGAAAAAAACCGGAAAAGTGTGTGACCTACTGTCGTCGATTTGACCCACAAACACGAAAGTATTTGGTAGCTGCAAGGCCAAATTCTTCTTCAACTTTTCTTCTTACTATTATTATCCATCAACAACAACAACAATATCACATCACATATTTCTAACATGAGAAAACCGATAAATCGACCAAAGACTTTAGGAAACCTAAATAAAACCATCAATAATTATCAGAACGTTAAGTGCAATTTCTTCGAATTATTATTGTTGGAATGATTGTAAAATTCCTCATCATTATTCTGTTGGCATATTTGTTTGTATAATTAATAATAATGTGGTCAATTTGCAATATAATAACCGGATGGATATTCTAAAATACCAAATGGTTTATAGATTGTGGCACACACAGACTTATTATTTTAAAAAGTTACCTTATTTTTTTTTTAAGGTCAGTAGAACTTACAAGTGTTGAATATTATTACCAGATTTCCGATTGTTCGTTTTTTTTTTGTTATTCTCAAACAATCAACAGAAAAAGTTTAATATTCTCGATTTGTTCAAACAAATCCAACTTTCTATAATTACGCGACAGAAATAGGCGATAAAGGGCCATCCGCATCGGTGACCGATCCGAGGCCACACAACGTCCTTCATCTGTTACCGCTGATCATGATGATGGTCCAGAATGAACTGCATCCGACCAGAGAAAGTCTATAACGGCAACTCCCTCATAACACACTTTATCAATCAAATAGAGGATTTCACTCGTACGAACTCCCCAAAAATTCTTGATAAACCCACACACCCCCCACCTTTTTACCAGTTAATTACAGCGATTATCCCATAATTATAAAAATCGAGAAAACCATCAGCAGCAGCATCGATGCGGTGGTGTCTTGTGGTGACGTCAGCACGGGTATAAGAACTAAAACCGTCGACGAATTAGCGTTGTTAGTCGGTTATCCGTCTTGCGGTCAGCACAGGTCATAGCTCTTTAAATTCGTTTTGGTAAAGTGTTAATTCGAACAACAACAGTGCTAGTGAGAATTCTAGGGTAAGTCCGTCCGTTTCGACAAACACCACCACCACCACCACCGATAAGACATCAGTGATAGTGTGTGATAATTTTTCGATAATTTCCCGAAAATTGTACAACATTTGTGTGAATGAATTCCGGATACGATCCAGTTTTACCGTTATATTGTCATAACTGTTCTCTTATGTTAAAGAGAGAGAGAGGTCGCGAATTTACTGAATATCAATTTAAATAAATCGATTTGTTGGTAATTATTTTTGAATTGTTCCAGATGCGGTTGTGCCTTTTTGCTGCAGTGCTACTTCTAGCACTGATACAGTGCTATTCCAGTCCGGTTGTGATAACAGCAAAATCTCTAGAAACTGTAGCGGATGATCACAAAGACGACGCAACAACCGAAACTGTTGTTGCTGTTGATAAAGCTAAAGAAACTGGACGACAATCCACCGATGAAGACGATGATGATGATGATGATGATGACGACGATGACGATTTAGGCTTAGACGTCGATGACGACGATGATGATGATGATGACGATGATGATACTTCCGATGATGATGATGATGATGATGACGATGATGAAGACTACTTCGAGCGTCTCTTCGATGATATCCTAGGAGGTACTGATTTTGGGCCCCCCAAAAAATCATAATTTAATGATTGTTTTGATATAGGCGATGATGACGATGACGATGATGATGATGATGTATCACCGTCGACGGGCTCCCAACCCATTGTAGCAGCCGCTGAAGCCGAACAAGAACCAAATGATGATTCATCAGCAGCATCAGCAGGTAATAGTGCCGTGTCGCCGGACGATTTAGAAAATCAAACGGAAGGCGGCGATACGAATTCATTTATTGAAAAAGACCCAATCGATGTTGCTGAAACTGTACAAAATACTGTAAACGAACCTGTAATCGTCGATCCTGTACCAATCGACGATAATAATAATAATAATGATGATACTAATGACGATGACGATGATGAGGACGACGATGACGATGACGGTCTTGAAGGGTTATCGGTTGACGATGATGACGATGATGATGATGATACGGCGGACGATGACGATGACGATGATGATGAGGATGATGATGATGATGAGACAGATCTTGCTGATGTCATCGAAACGAAACGATCACGTGAGTCTAAAAAAGTACATAATAGGAAAGTACATAAATCCAGAAAACACAACAAACAATCCAAAAAAGTGAGATAAATTAGGCACATACAAGACTTGTTATTTCAATCTGTACAAATCGCTTCTATCCAACAATCTGTAGATTTTGTAGAAATCCTTTTAATTAACAGTTTTAATTATGATTTTTGTTTGTTTGGAAAATAGGCTCTTCTTTTATTTATTTATTTGATTTTATAATATTTATTTATTTATTTTTTAAATTATTTATTTTCCAATCGGAAAACGATGCTATTTGCATTAATACTAGGTATGTCACTATCTAGTGACGCTTTTGTATCAATCTGTACAAAAAAGACAATAATAGAAAATTATAATTAAAAAAAATCCAAAATTCGTTGTTTTATTTCCATGCTTCACAACCTTTGCGCTGCTTCTTCTTCTTCTTCGCTCTTGCTTCTTCCACTTAAAGTGACATTATCTAGCATTAATGCTACTAACAGCATGTCTTGTAAGATTTTCTGGATTTAACAGCATGACTGACTCGACTCTCGACTCAATCTCGAACAAACACAACAACTACAAACAAACAAACAAAAAACATTATAATCGAGGGAAAGTTCTGCTTCATTTCGGATATCGGCTAGATACCGGCAGTAGGTTACACGTAAGTGGGTGACCTAGTGACCGTCTTCTCGGTCGAGGTCGAGATTCCAATGATTGGGCGCGTTGTTTTCATTCGGGAAATCAAATTTTGCTGGACAACACCAACTAGAAAGTGACCATGACCTAGAGGAGCGGTCAAAGACCCATCGGCGTATCCGTCATGAAGCATCATTGATGAAATAATTAATATTTGTGTGTGTGTGTGTTTAGGCGCTTTACAGCTACAGAAGATACCGCAAGTTTACGTCTCGAAATACAATCGATTCGTTGACAATATCATCAATCGAATTAATCGTATTTTGGGGAAATCATACGATCCGGTGCGGGTGAAATTGCCATCTTCAGCAACGTCGGCGAGCAAGACGAAGAACAAGAATCGGACGAAATCGAAGAAACATCAGAAACGGCGTAAGAATGGTGGAAAGCCGAAGAATCGCCAGAATGTCCGGAATAAAATGGCGGAATTGACGATAGCTCGCGCGACAAAAGAGCGCGAGCCGGCATTTGTGTTGATTGCAAAAAATTCCGATAATCCAACGCAGAATAAAGTGATTCTGCAAAATTCCACAGTTTTAGAGAATCGCGCAGTACCGAAGAAACAAACAAAGAAAACCAACAAGAAACGCAACAACAATCGCAAACAAAACACCAAACAACAGCAGAATAAGAAGACGCAGAAGGCGCGAGCTACCCTCTTCGGTTTGAGCTCGATCCGGCGTGACGGCGACGTCAGCGTGAACATGGAAACAAATCACACCACAGTCAAAACGAATTTCATGATCGGACCTTTAACGTTACGCGTCGAACGAGAAGTACGTGTCCTTCCGTTCTAGTCATTTCCATCAATCTAATTGATAATAAATTACAGATTGGACGCGGTGCTAAACGTGAACTGAAAAGCGCAACGGCTACAACGGCCGAGATGTACGGTCGTTTGAATTTGCGAATCGTACACGGTGGAGCCGCCACCTTACACTCGATACGAGTTTTACAACCGAAACAAGTACGCAATTTTCTAGCAATTTTTTTTTACAAACTATAAAATTCCGTTGGTTTCAGGTGCGCGTGGACAGTGATGAGAATCACGAAAAGACCAAAGAGTTCATGTGGAAGAGAAGTTCACATATCGCATCTTTAGTGTCACACAAGTTGGCATCGGCGGCCAGATCGATGCTGAAGCCGCCGCCAGCAGCCACATCATAAATACTCTAAATCTATTTATTTATTTAATTATTTATTAATTAATTTATTATAATTATAGGAAGTTGACTGGTTAGGGTAGGATAATAATGGGATATGCGGTATTTTATGTAAATTAAGAGATTTTATAAGATGAATAAAATTTGATTTTTCCACGAATCGTTGAATAGAACCGTTACAATGCGAAACGGTAATCACGCCTTTTGTTCGATAGAAATGCAAATTTACAGAATAATTGACGCCTTCTTGGATGACTTTACATAATAAACCGTTTGCAAAATACCTCTACACACCCATTTTGATGGGTAAATTCGACTTGTAAAAGGACGAATTTGAAGTGTCACCTCTGATTGTTTATAACAATCAAATTTATTTATTAAAATTGAATACAGAAATGATGAAATTCCAGGAATCTTTATATTAAAAAAAACTAGTGTTTGCGTTTACGATTGCGTTCAGCTGGCAGTTGTTGTTTCCGCTTGCGTCCCGTTGGCGGTTGTTGTATCCGCTTGCGTTCCGTTTGCGGTTGTTGATTCCGATCATAGCCTCGACCGTGCTGAAACTTGCCACCGTTCTTCATATGCATCCGTTTGTCTGTTTTATGTTTCCCATGATTATTATACTGATAATTATCCTGATAGCCGTGTTGATTCTGATCGTAATCCCCCCCATCACCTTGACGATTAATCTCCCAGTTCGCATCATTGTACTCTTCATCGTCCTCTTGGTTACCACCCGAATAACCGGCTTGTTGCTGTTGTTGTTGGGATGTACTCGCATCCTGTATTTGATTATTCGTTGCCATCAGTGTTGATAAACCATCAGCGACACGTTTCAAATTCTCATTAACACTATTTAAAAATGCTGGATCGGCGGTATCGGATTGGGCACGTTTGTACGGCGGCTTCTGCCAGTATTCACGATATTTGTACGGACGTTGGCGCCGTTGTGGATTCTCCACATTAATTTGCATTTCTTCCTGTAATTGTTGGAAGGTTTCAAAGAATTTATCGATATTTTGATTGAAATACATCGAATGTGTGATACCGTTCAGATCGTCTTTATCGACCGGATTTTTGAGGATTAACTGGATCAAACTGCGATTACTGATGATCTGTTTCGGATTCTTATCGTTGGATTTGGCTAATTGGTCGCGTAATTTATACAATTTCGGCAATAATCGCCACTGATAGCTCTGATGCAATTTGATCTCGTTGGCGATTTGTAAAATTTCGGTTTTATCAGAATGTTGATAGACTATTTTACATTTATTATTGCATTCATCCAATATCTGATAGTAAAGATTGTTGTCTTCTGCTATTAATTGATTCTTCAAATTACGATAGGCGTGGATGTGATAATTCACCAAATATTTACAATAATTCTTGACGAAATCGGGCAATGGTCGTTTAACGTAAATCATCGGATCCCTCGGCACTTTCCCGTAAGTCTCATAGTTTTGTTCCAGAAAATCCCGTAACGGCAACTCTTCAATTTGTAAAATATTCCTTGCCAGATTTATATCGAAAATATTGACGAAATACAACGATAAATCCTGTTGTAATTCTTTCATGATCACATCACTATTATAGAAGATCTTGACAATGTTTGGATTGATGAAAACTTGCGTCAATAACGTCACCATACTCCGCAATTTCGTTAGATCAATCAAATAGCACTTATCGACAGTCCGCAATATCAAAACACCCACTTTTATATGATAGTAATTCTCACAATTCCCACAATGTATTCCGATCTCTTTCACATTACACAAATTTTCAATTAATATATCCAATTCATCCTTTGTTGCAATCTCAATCAATGCCGTATCGTAATACGACTCAAAATCCGGATTATCTGTGATCTTCTTTTGATGATCAGCTATCTGAAACGTGTCCAATATGAATTTGTACGGATGCTGTTTAATTTTCGAGCGATCATTCAACAATTCAATCAATTCATCGTTTTCATTGCGTAAGAATTCGATTAAATCATCGTAATTGGTTGAATTCGTTTCTGTTTTGATTTCTTGAGTTTCATTCTCTTGAGTGTCGTCAACAACGATTGCGTCCGGATTATATTTCTGCTCTTCAATCGGCTCTAAATTAATGGATTTTAGATTGTTTACCAATTAAATTTGAACACATACCGCTCGATTTGCGCTTCTTTAATTTCTTTTCGTCCATTTCAATAGAAATTCAGGTTCGATGCAGATTTGTTGTAAAACTACAACATGCTCCAATTTGAGGTTATACACAACTTACAATCTGGCCGATAGAAAATCCCTAGTTGAGTGTTAAGTGTAGCTCTCCCGTAATTTTTACAAGATATCTCCAAAATTATTAGCAATATTATGATTTTACACAATTTATTTATTTTAAATTTATAGAATTATTCTAAAATTACAAAAAATTATGGAAATTTACATAAAAAAAAAATTGGAAAATTGTAGCGCTCTTTGTGGATACAAAACAAAAATTCCCTAAAACTTCTATGCGAATTCTCGTTAGTTGTAGCTTTGTTTGTAATTTTCAGTTTTCCTCAAATTTCGGAATTAGATAATCTTCTAATACCTCTAACCACAATTATTTATAAATATGTAGCAAAATTATTTCAAAATTAGGTCCATTTAATTTTTATGTAAATAGTTCCTTGTTATAGGTCGCGCGTTTTAGATTGGCGGAAGCTGGGGATGCGCAGTGAATCAATTTTTAACGTTTATTTGGATTTTCCCAGTGGCGTAGTTATTACAAACTATACGTGGGTTTATTATTGAAAAAAAAAGTATATATTTGAAAATTAAAATTATATATCTATATTATCATTCATTATATCTATAATTTTCACATGATTTTATTTATCTACCCATCTTTATTGTACAACATTTTCTACGTTACGCTATTGGACTGCCAGATTTTCCTGATAGTTGCCGATGTAATGTTCGGCATTCGCTGGGATCCGCAAATCTAACAATTGCGGTTTACGATTTTAATGTTGTGATTTTGATCAATTATAGTCTAGGCCAGCCCCCTGTAGCTTCAATGGGCGAAACAGCACAAAAAGTGAACGAATATGTCCCGTGATTTTAGTTCTTCTAGAGGGCGCTGGTGGTCCTTTGCGCCGTGTGTGTCGACCGCGGTTTACTAGTTATTATTATATATCGGATAGATTAACAGATAGTCTCTTTTAAGAAAATTATTTCAAATTGTTTGACAACTATGTATATCTAAGTCAAATGATGGGACTGTCGTAACAAAAAGACGTGAAAATCTGATCAACTTTTTATATTCAAAATCTAGTAACAGGCATAAATCGAAAATAATGGCACTTATCACGTAATTTCGAGCTACGTTTTTAGATATTGAAATAACAAAAGAACAAAATAGTTTAAATTCTAATACCTTATGTACACAAAAAATATAAAATTCACTTCTGAAAACAAAACAAAAAAACAAAATTCTGATAACACGTTGCCGCATTTGCGGCATCACAAGCCAACGAGCTAAATTTTTCAGGAAGTCTCCTCTGTCAACATTTGCTGCTGCGTGCAGATTATAAGGAATATTATTATTATTGTTAATAAAAAAATAATAATTATAATGTTATAATTAAACTTCTCCTAGGGTCGATTTCACCAAACTTTTATTAACGTCTCGTTACTTAACGAATGAATAAATTTTATTCATTCGTTAAACAATATGTTATTTCACCAACTGTTTTGTACCCTCAGTTTACTATCACTTTTTTATTAGCTTATTTGTCTACTGTTTGCTTTTTTTCGGCCATAAAAAGACCGAAATATAACAAAAAATGTAAGGTAATATTTTATTTATTAAATAACAACAACTTATTAATCTGCATATTTTCAATACATGCCTGTTCTCCGTTTTCTACTACGAAACGTCAGTTAAAGTTTATTTATTGTTTAACTGCCCAATTTTGGCCAGTTAACTTTATTCGATAGTTAAGCGAAAACTGAAGTTCGTGAAATGATAAATGTCAAATTTATTTATTAGTTACGGTTTATCATTAGTTAAATCGTTTAACTGTAGTTGGTGAAATCGACCCTTAATAAGTAAAATTTAATTCAACGCTCCCGTAAAGGTGATCGGCGCAAAGGACTACTAGCGCTCCCTGGCTGGTGTCCCGACATCGAACCATTTTTTGAAACATGGAGTTATAGGGGGGTGGTCTAGGCAACATCTGCCATTTTAGAAAAAATTTTTATTAAAATTATGATCCAGGGGTCATTCGATTCGGAATTACCTCTAGAAACTTTTTGAAAAATTTGAAGGTGCGCCGGCAAAAATTGCGAAAGTTATAAACAATTTAGTAAAAAAAATGGGGGTTTGGTTTTCCCAAATATCTCGGAAACTATTAAAGATATTCGACACTTAAAAAAAGATCCTTAAAGAGGAGGAAATTTCCTAAAAAAAGTCCTACCTGCCGAAACTCTACCATTAATATTTATAATTTTAATTTTGAGGCGAAAATAGCGCTAAAAGCGGGTGACGCGCGCGCTGACCGTTACGGACTCTTGAACAATAAAAATGATTTTAACCCATTAAATATCAATATTTAAAAATAAAAAAATTCACTTGGCTTCTAGACACATGAATAAACGAAAATCTATGGAAATTTTTTTCCCCCGTAACTATTTTATTAGATATGCTTTTGTTAATTAACTAATTTTTACAAGTTTAAAATTTACATAAAAACCCTGATAATTGTTAAATTAAAAACGTCAAATTTTTTTCACTTCTTGGAGCTATTCTTGGAAGGCATTAGAAAAGATCCCCGTTGGAAAAATTAAAAAAAATTGATTTTCCACTTTGTTATTAACAATCTAAGAGGTTAAAATTGTTATTGTTTTTAAGCAATTAAAAGTTTTTTTCTAATATTCCAATTTGTTCGTATTCTTACTATTTAAAGTTACAAAAAAAATGATTTTTTATAATTTTTTACTCTAATTGTAAGTATTTAAATAATTGTTATAAACAAATGTATTGTTTATAAGATAATTGATTTTTTTTGGATTTTAATCAGCAATAAACATTATGATTTTTAAGAACAAAATCGTTTCTTAAAAAATTTTCTTGATTGCTTAAAAACGCATTTATTAATTAACATTGGAAAAAGTCTTCTTCTGGGGTGTTTGGATAGCTTTTTCTCGAAAACTAATCGTCTTTTCCAGATAATCATGCATCAGAATTTTTATTATTACTCATATAACCAAATGCCCTATCAATCATCTCTCCAATTTTTGTAACCACAAAATCTGTCATATATTCGCAAGAATATTATTTTAAATTCGAATTTAATGTTTTCTCATAATTTCAGCAGTTAATTTTTGAAAATATGGATGCTCAAATAAAAGTATAAAGCAAATATATTTTGTAAAAGTGTTCAAGACAGGCCGCGGGTTGACCACCCCTGCTCTAAGTTATACAGAAGCTGAGATATAAATTTTTGAAAATTGCCGAGAAATCGACTTTTCAAATTTCAAAATATTCTCTAGCGGTCGGATTTGAACTTATCTGGCTCAAATTTTCAGAAGCATCGCCTTTTCTGACACACGTTCGAAAAAAAAAACGGCATCGAAATCGGTGACCCACACGCGCACAGTTTTGTCGAAAAGAAATGGATCTGCCCATGTATATGTGATAATGATTTCAAAAATTTTAGAAAAATGATCAGGAAATAGAAAAATAAATCTTTGGATAAACGCGTTTTGAATATACAACTAATATTTAAACAATATGAACAGAATAAAGGAATTTAAACAATATGTACAAGAAAATTCTCAAATATAAACATAAAAAAAGATACAACTTATTAAATAAAATTAATAATAAAATTAATTAACTGCAATAATATTGATTAAATTCGAAAAATTCTTAGCACATAACAAAGAAGAAGCACAACAACAGAAGACTTTGTTGATCTCTTCAAACAAAAAAGAGCTGGAAATCCCTTAAGTTTTAAATTTTCTGTCTATATTTTTCCTGTATCTTTCGTTTTTTCTCAGCACTGCGGCGCCACCAAGGATTTAACATATTGAAAAACCGTTTTACAATAAGAATCGCAAGGGACCTCCGGTGCCCAAAATTTATCCAGGATTCTTTTAATAGTCAAAAAACACTCTTTCTGTCATAATTACGAAGTAGGTAAAGAGTTCGGTATAATACGACATTTGAAACCTATTTTTAATGAAAGCAAAAATTGGGGCCTCCACGTAGGAATTTTCTTTTGGTATTGGATGCTTTAATGTACACTTGGATAGAACTTTTCCTATTTTCCGATTAACAAGAAGGTCTGTGGGTCTTTCTTATCTTTGATGCTGTACTCGTTTTTGAGATTTTTATTTTTGTTGCTTCATGAGTAACGGGAGATCTTAATTAACTACCCGTACCTTTTACAAAAAACTCACTGTATATTAATTATCTGTGCTGTACTATATCAATTACGTTATTCTGTCAAATATTTATATGACAAGCAAAAGATAGAGGTGTATTTAAAATCGTAGTCCGAAATTAATTTTTTCTATTTTGTGTCAATAATAGCGCTATTTTTAAACTCGCCACTGTATCGAAATGATCTCATTTCGATACACTGTGTAATAATGAAAAATGTAGTATTTTATTTCCCTAACGTTGGTATTGATTTTGACAATCAATAGCACAAAATAGGCAAAATAGAAAAAATAGTATAAAAAACTCGTGTCAGAAGTCGTATATTGCACTCGGTAAAGCCGCGAGTTTTCTAACACAATACACTGTGTAATAATGGAAAATGTAGTAATTTTTCTTCCCTAACGTTGGTATTGATTTTGGCAAATGTCAAAAATCGTAAACAAACTCAACAAAATACACAGTAATTTTTGGTAACATATGCAACCACACAATCAAAAAAATCAAACAATGTTCAATTGTGATATCAGTAACACCAACTCCCACCAATTTCCCTGAATTTCAAATCTTGCAATTTTTTTATAAAAAAGGCCACAAAATAGGCAAAAGTCATAAGTCGTATATTGCGCTCGTCCTTTAAAAGACTCATGCAGTAATTGTCGACTTCTGACACTTGCTTTTTAATATACTAATTTGTAACCCCTTTCGTTTTGTAGGAAATATTTTAAAAAAGTGAGGTCTGAAGCTCAAACTTCATTAATGTCATGGTCAATCCACCCCTTGAATATAACAAAAAAGAATGTACCCACCTAGAAATAAAAAAATGTAGGCGGTGTCGTTTGTTCAACGATGAAAGGCAGTTTTTTACTTATCTAATAATTTATGAATAAATACTTGTTTTAATAAAAAATTTGAATTTCTAGTAGTCTTGCGCGCTTACCGTTTTTTATATGAAAAATAGACCTTCATAAATTAACCAATTAATTACTAGATTATTTATAAAACCGATATTGTATTGAAGATTGTTAGTTTGATATCGACTCTGATTATACAAAGTAGGTATACTAAATGATGAACGAATACGTGAAGGCTATATATTGGACTCTATATCCGTTAAAAATATTTGGCTTAAATCCATTATTTGAATTCAACAAATTCAAAATATTTATCACGACTATTTCAATGGTCTGTATGTCATATTTAGTGTTTTATAATGTATTTTATGTGGAACATAATTCATCGATATTCTCTCACACACTAGAAAGTGTACTTATGCTAACAATTGTAAGAAATATTGAATGACTTTATTTGAATTAGTAGTTAGTTTGATTTTTCAGGCGTTTGAGAAAACACTAATTTTAATTTACAATCAAGAATCTGTTCGACTTCTACTACAGAATGTAGGCAAATTTTGGTCATACGAAGATGAAGAATTTCCAAATAAATACCATAAAGAATTCAAATTCTTTGTAAATATTATGCGAATATTTCTCGTTATGTCTAGTATTGTTGTACTAATTTTCGTTTTCCGACCTTGGATAACTGGTGAATTGTCTATCTACTGTTATATACCGAAATTTCTACCTTTATGGGTGTTCCATATTTTAAGTTCAGTTTTTGTAATAGTTTCTCCAACATTACTGCTTTCGTTTAGCTGTTTCACACTTCTTACAGTAAATTTGATCCGAATGCAATTTACAATGCTCAATGATCGTTTAAGAGTGTTAAAATATGATTCAAATGATATACCGAAGATTAGATCGTATATAGATTATCATAATTTGCTTTTGGATTGTGTTAAACTTTATAATAAAGTGACTCAAACTAATATTCTATGCGAGTTAATATTCCTTACCGGTGCAACGCTCTCAGAACTGCTTCAAATATCCAAACAGCAAGTATTATAAAAGAATTGTTGTTACTGAATTAAACGGATTTTGTTGTAGGCCAATGAGTGTAGATGCAATAAGAAGTATGAGTACTGTACTTCTTTCAGCGAGTATGATAATTGTAATTCATTGTTTTCCGATATCTCAGCTTACGCAAAAGGTATTTCTATTATAATATTATTCTAAAAACTATAGAATAATTAATTATTAAAACAACAAATACAGGCATCTGAGACACGTTTTGCAATTTACGACTCGAACTGGTATGAGTGTAAAGATTTAATAATACGTAAAGAATTAATTATAATGATGGAAAAAACACAGACAGAAGTTTCAGTTGTAGCAGGCAAAATAATTCCAATTAATATGGAAACAGCCACACAAGTTATTATCTAATTACATTCATTAACTATTTTGTAGTTTATTGGTGTCAATTGTTTTTTAGGTCTTCAAGACAACGTATTCATGGTTTATGTTTCTGAAAAATATGACATAAAAGCGTACAAATTGCTGTCTCATTTAGGGTCTCCACCACTTCACATTATATTTTATATTTTAAGATTCTATCACAACTGTTAATCAGAGCGAAAAATTTGATTACCACCTGCGGAAAAATGAATCAGCACCAGCTGTTTTATAACTTCCACTTTGTAACGTTGATTCTTTTGTTTAACCGAAAGGAGTATTGAGGCACCTCTCTACACAAGAATATTTAGCTCAATTTTCACAAAAACCTTAACATAATTGCACAATAAAAATAATAGAATAATTTTAGCTGATTGTTCCCGGCGCCCCCACCATAATTATTTGGCACAAAAATAAAGAATTTTGCTATATTCCCCCAAATGTTTATCTAAAGAAGAAATTACCTAAAATTTGTTAACACGTTGACTATGACTACATCGTAAAATATTTCTACCGTCAAAGAAGCTTATTTTTTAACAACTCAATCCTGTGAAATATTTCACTAGCCTTTATTACTTGAAGTCAACTTTTCTTGTTTCCTTAAAAAAAGAAACGAAAAAAGAAAAATTAATTGAAGTGGAACAACAAAAAAAAAACAATAACCGTCTCATCTACATCTAACCAATTATTAACCACTCTACACTTGAGTCATTGTCAGTTATACCTAAATTATTCGCTTTGAACATATTAACAACCCTACTTTTATCGTTTTATCAAATCGATCAATGTTTTATTGATTCCACAGAACAAGACCGGATACTGCGTAATTCTAATTATAGTAATCATTGGTAATGCTAGACAATTAATAGCCACAACACCCGTATTATCAAGTTAACTAAAAGGATTTTTTTAGGGTCGAATTTACCATGAGGATAAGCATCCAGTAGAGAAATGGCACTATACAGTGGCGAACAAAAGTATGGAAACATTTTCTAAAATTTCATTTTTCAACACAAAAAGCTGATAAAACTCGAAAGTTTTTCTTTTTTACTGATATAACATATGAAATAAGTCACAAGTATTACATCTGTGCTGTTTTGAGCTAAATGATTAGGTACGTTATTAAAAAAAATAATTTTCTTTATAAAAATATTTTTTTCTTACGAACAAAAGTATGGAAACATTCACCATTTTCATCAATTTACAACTAATGGAACACTTTAGATATCAAGTTATACTGTATTTTGATTAATATTTGGTAGGATAACCTTTCGAAGCTATAACAGCTAAACAACGATTTCGCATAGAGTCAATTAGTTTGGCGCAAAATTCAGGAGAAATATTTTCCCATTCTTCTTGTATAACTTCCCATAAATGGGCTTTATTTTTGATTTGGTGTTTCCGGATTTCTTTTTCTAGGTAGTACCATAGATTTTCTATGGGATTTAAATCCGGAGATTGGGATGGCCAATCTATTAGAGGAATTTTATTGTCCTCAAACCATGCTTTTGCCAACTTTGAGGTGTGTTTGGGGTCATTGTCTTGTTGAAAACACCACCTCAAAGGCAACTGTTCCTCTTCAAAGGGTAAGAGGCTGTTTTCCAACACAGAAACATACCTCTGGGCATCCATTATACCATCAATTTTTGCGATGGGTCCCACACCAGCACGTCTGAAACAACCCCATACCATAATGTTGCCTCCTCCGTGCTTCACAGTTGGAATAAAGTACTTGGGATCGTATCTTTGACCCATTGGCCGTCGTACATATCCAACACCATCGCTTCCAAATAAGTTGAACTTACTTTCATCGCTAAATACGACCAATGACCATTGTTTTGTCGTCCAATCCTTATGGTCTTGGGCAAATTTCAGTCTGGCCTGTCTATGACGCTTTCTAAGGAGAGGTTTTTTAACCGCACGTCTACCATGAAGATTAGCTGCAATTAACCGACGTCTTATTGTCATATCGGACAATGACAGCCATGGATCATCTATTTGCAAGTCTTTGTTTATGTCACTTGCACTTTTTCTAGGATACTTCTTGGACATTCTTACAATTCTTTTGTCCATTCTTTGCGTTGTTTTCCTAGGTCGTCCTGTTTTAGCAGCCGTATCAACATTGCCATTACTTACAAACTTCTTAACTATTTTGGATACCGTTCCACGGTATAAATTCAAGCTTTTGGCTATTGCTATTTGCTTCATGCCGCTTCTATACAATTCGACGATTTTTTCTTTAATTTGATGGGAAAAATACGGAACTTTCGGCATTTTGATGTTTAATTATCACCATGACAACTAAGTTCAACATTTTAAAAGAAACAAAATACATACGCACTCTATGTTTTACGAAAATTTGAAATGTTTCCATACTTTTGTTCAAAAATAAAAAACTATATCAAAAGAAAAAAATTTTTTGGATGAAAACAGTAATGAATAGCTCTAAAATAAAAGAAATATGATTTTGAAAAGTAACTTTCTTTGTTACATCTGTTTTCATGTCTATTTCGTAGTTTTCAGACTTTATTTTTGCAAAACTATGAATTGTTTAAAAATGTTTCCATACTTTTGTTTGCCACTGTATATAGATTTAGGTTCGGTTAAATTTTTTGGCTAGATCCAAAAGTCGGTGAATGTCTCTCACAGCGCTTTATTCTCGAGTTGTAAACACGGATATGCTGCGATTTATACTAGAAAAAATCTCTACCAGAATATCTAGCGGAATTTACCAAATTGTAGAATTCACTGTGCACGTTTTTTATGCTTTATTTTGAAACAGACAAAATTTAACAGTTCTAAACATTCGGATCCAAACATTTCAATTCGGAAAAAAATAGTAGGTATATTAAAAAACAAGTGTCAGAAGTCGACGATTATTGCACGAGTCCAAGTTTAGAAAATGAGCGGCGAAGCGCGAGTTTTCTAAGGGACGAGTGCAATATACGACTTCTGACACGAGTTTTTTATACTATTTTTTCTATTTTGCCTATTTTGTGCCCTTTTTTACAAAAAAAAAATGCGAGATTTGAAATTTAGGGAAATTGTTGGGAGTTGGTGTTACTGATATAACAATTGAACACTGTTTGATTTTTTTTATTGATGTATTAGTGGTTATGTTATCAAAAATTACTATGTATTTTGTTTTTGATTTTGTTTATGATTGAACAATGGTAGTGTCGTCATCTTATGTTTTTTTTTTATTGAAGCATATGCTAGAGAGCGATAGTAATATTGCTTGTAGGCAATGACGAAAGCCACTTCGATATCCAATAAGTAGAATAAAAAATTTTCTCACAGGAAATCTCTTCAATGCGTTAGGTAAAAAAGCTGGCAAATACTTAGAAGAGCTACAAAAAGCTGCGTTCTTTTGTCTATATGTAAACAAAAAATAAACTGTAAATTATATACAAGGAATTTAATTATTTACAGGTAACTGACAACCGTTTACTTAATTGTCTACTAATTGTACGGCTTAATTAGTTCTTAATTTTATTTAATTCAAGTTTTAAGATAAGCCAATTTTATTGTTAATGGAATCGCAACCGCATAATGCGCTCTTGTGCCGTAATTGGAAAACGGGGAAAAGCTGTCAAAAAACTCAGTTCTTATAGTGAATAGGGTATAGATATATTGAAATCAATGCCTTAACATCATTGTTACAATCTGGCCGATAGAAAATCCCTAGATGCTCGCTAAGTGTGATTTTACACAATTCATTTATTTTAAATTTGTAGAATTATTCTAAAATTGCAAAAAATTATGTAAATTTCTAAAAAAAAATTAGAAAATTGTATATAGCGCTCTTTATTGTACTAACAAACCGAAAATTCCCTAAAACTCCTATGGCAATTCTTGTTAATTGTAGCTCTGTTTGTAAATTTTCAGTTTTCTTCAAATTTCGGAATTAGATAATCTTCTAATACCTCTTATCACAATTATTTATAAATATGTAGTAAAATTACTTCAAAATTGGATCAATTTGATTTTTATGTAAACATCGTGTGAATTGTTTGGCTAATTGTCGTTCCATCAAGTGAGGTTATGTTCATGTTTCCGTTTGTTATAAACAATGTCGTTCTCGGTAACAAACAAATTGTTCCCAGCTAATCATAAGACGGTTTTCGTATTGGATCACACCCCATATTTCGGTATATCATGCGAGAATCCGATAGAATTCGAATTTTTGAAAAACCGTGCCCCCAACTTTATCCCGATGCAACCAATCTCGAAATCGTTATGGACTTCCAGTGTTGAATCGGCAATTGAGTATTGCCGCATCGTCTGGGACCTATTCCCACAGGGCAAACTGGTTCGTATCGCAACAAATTAAAAACATCAACAATTCTGTGTGAATACATGTTTTAGGTTAGATTCATTGCAAGCGATACAGTGGCGCATATATTGAACACATGGAGCCCAACACAACAAAATCTAAGCCATGTAGGTGTTAATTTGTTGATAAATACTTGGTATTGATTGTAATTGTTGGTAGATAATGAATGCAATGTCGCTGATTGGAATACCACCGCCTCCATCGCCGGTCCGCAATTTAGACTACACCGTATTGCATGGGTTACGTGCCGCTATCGAGGCTTTGAGTGATTGTACGGAAATTCAAGCGGAGAAACGCCGCAACCAGAATTTCGGTGATTTACAGACGAAACTGATAAATCGTTGTCGTGTTATCTGTATCACATCGGCGCGTGATAATGATAGCATGAAACGTTTAGAGGAGATCTTTTTGAATGTGCTACAACAACAGAATAAAGTTGCCGCAAATTCGGATGATTTATTAACCATCGATTATTGCCATTTGGTGATCATCAATACGTTTCCGGCAAATATCGAGAGTCAAGTCAATAATCATCCACCGAAAGCATTATCACCGATTCTAACAACTGAAGTGCACTCAATCAAAGCCCCGTTGATCTCAACGAAACTATCATCGTTGATTTTGGAGCACTATAATCTTGCTAGTACTACAGTGACGGGGATTCCGATGAAAGAGGAACAGAATGCAAGTAGTTCGGCGAATTACGATGTCGAGATTTACCATGCGAATCAGGCCCATCAGGCGATCCTACAAAACGCCAATAATCTCTCCGATACTGCAGCGATTCGTACGATTAAAGACGGTTTGGAGTACGAAACGGTCACGTTGAAATGGTGTACGCCACGCGGCTGTACCAGTACGGAACTACAGAACTGCACTAGTATGCATCGAATTACACCGGTTGATGTCAATTCGCGCCCATCACTGTGTTTGATCAATTTCCTATTGAACGGCCGATCGGTGATGCTGGAGATGCCGCGTAAATCCGGCGGCAAGATCACCAGTCATCTACTGGCCGCCCACGGGGGCGAAATCTTCATTCACACACTATGCACGGCCAGATCGGTACTAGAAGATCCACCGTCGATATCGGAAGGTTGTGGTGGTCGCGTCACCGATTATCGTATCACCGATTTCGGACTGTTGATCAAACAGAATACTCTAGTGCCGATTAAAGCGGCGTATGTGCAGGACGGCGATCGCCCGCCGATACAGAAGATGAAGACGCGCTTGAATCGACATACGAAGTATTGGCCGCTCACGATCAGTTCCACGTTGATTTTCAATTTGAAAAACTACATTGAACCGTTACCGTCGATTATCACCAAAGAGAAATTGAGCGATGAGGAGGTGTTCCAGTGCAAACAGGTGATTTACAATTTGATATCGAAGGAGGGTAAAAATGAATCGTTTGGATTGCAATCGGGACAACGCGGCAAGAACCAGAAACGCGAAGATCAATACAAAACGATCTGGAACGAATTGGAGATGTTGCTGAAAAACAATCTACACACACCGGACCATCGCAGCATCTACAATTGTCTTCTAGAATGCCACAAATTCAATTTCGATGACGATAAAGTCGAATTAGACGATGCCTTACGCGAATTAGACAATCTGCCATCGACATCCACCAATCCCGATTTACAACGGGTATCGGTGATACGTGCCACAACAGATTCACCAATGTCACCACCACCACTGACGAGTATCACGCCACCGTTGAGCCGTGCCTACACAACGGCCACCTCCTCAACAACAACGACGACAAATACGCGGACATTACTCGACATGTTTGCACAACAGAACGATAAACAGCGCACAACGAAACCGGAATTTTACGGTCGCGTTCACGGCATAACGAAACTGTACGCGAATAGTGGTAAACATGAGGGAAATAATGGGGCGACGAGTCGGGGCGAGGGTGGTATGGAAGTTGTTGAATGAAGTTGCAGTGAAAGATTTATTATTTATGAAAATATCCTACAAAAAACCTCAAACTCATTTCTCTACAACTGATTTTTTTTTTGTTGTTTTTGTAATAATTCGCTAATTACCAACATCTCATGGATAGAGACGTTCATAATTGATTTGTTTTTTTGACGAAATTAACAAGAAACGTTCGTTTTTTCTCGTAATTTTTTTTAAAATAAATTCACTACCTATTTTTCATCATCTTGTAAAAGTGTTATGTATACATTCTACAGTATTATTCATAAAAGGCATTCAGTTATTTGTTGTTATCTATTTATATATATATATATAAATATTTATCATTATTATTATTAATTATAATTATTTTAAAATGGAGCGCCTCGAGATTACAAAATCGCTTAATTTTCCAATTCTTTGTACTCCGTTTTTACTAATTTTTCAAATTTCACGATTTTATAACACCGATTTTCTTTAATTTAACGAATACAAAAAAAAAAGAAATATTTACATTTGAAGTGGCGATTATTTACAAATAAAAATTATAAGAATTTCAGCTTCAAATGCAAAAATTTCGGTCGTTTGTTGTTGGAATGTTTAACACAAAAAACAAATTAAATTAATAGAATGCCTTAATTACAAAAACAAATAAATTACTTAAAACCTATCCTTAATTAATTATAATCAATTAATTAGAAAATAATTTGAAAAAAAAATTAGGGTGTATCAAAATAATGTCGACTAATTACAAATAATTGTAAATAAAAAAAAATAATAACGGAACAATTATTGAAGAAATAAACAAAACGATTTTCTTGGTAACATTTGATAAATAAGCATATTTGTTCGATTGTTTTGTTGTTTTGCTCTCCCTTATTTATCAAATCACAACAAATCGAGCCCCATTCGGGGATGATATTTTCTGTTGAAATAATCACACCTATCTAATTATTTAAAAATTAATGGAACAGGTTTTCGTTTTATATAATAAAGAAGGGGTGAATTTCCAAATTGGTGAAGTAGTACACTTATCAATTTATAGAAAACTTAAAAAAAAAACAAAAAAAATCAATAATATATGTATATATATAGAAATAGTATATTTTTTTTTGTTTTTTTCTCTTTATATTTATTAATTAATAATTGTTTAAAGGTAAGCCCGTATTTGTCACTTGTCACCAATTTCGTCTTTCAATTTCTTACTGGGTGTCTCGATTGAATTGGAATCATCATCATCATCATCACCACCACCACCACCATTATTTAATGGTCGTTTATTATAAACTTGTGCTATTTTGGTTGAATCATTTGTTGAATCAGATACAACTGAATCATTTGTTTCCTCTTCTAATGATGCTGGACTACTATTATTATCAGCAAATGATGCATTTGTATCTTCATCAATTACTGTTGTTGTTGTTGTTGTACTAGTGGCTGTTTTCGGTTTATTATTATTTGATTTGCCATTTGATACGCCTTGATTACTCTCCTCTGATGCACTTGTATCTAAGGAATCACCATTTTGATGGACTATAGCTGGAGGTATTGAGTTGCCATTTTCAGCTAGAACACCTGGATCATTATTATTGTTAATCAGTTTTATTAATTTCTAGTTATGTATCAGGGATGTCCAGTTTTTTTGGACTAAGATTTGGAAATTTCAAGATTTCGTAAAGTGCAGGTGTGCTCACTGAGGAAGCTTAGAGGTGAAAATGAAGGTCTCATATTGGACGGCCTTAAAATATCCAACTGTTTGTTAAAGCAAGAAGAATGGGTTTTGGAAGGCGATCATCAAAACACCAGGAGCTTTGCCTAGAATTGAAGGCCTTTCAAAAATGTTCAAAGCTTTAGATAAGTAGTCCTTCATTATGACTCGGGGGATTATAGGTGTCCAATTTTTGGAGGTAAGTTTTGGAACTTTCAAGATCCGGCCTAACGAGAAGAAAGCTACTCCTTAAAAACAAAAGTCTCATATTGGACAGCCCTGGGAGATATCAGAAGTAGTTTAAACTATTTGTTAAAGCAAGAAAAATGGGTTTGGAAAGCGATCATAAAAACTCTAGGAGCTTATGAAAACGTGCAGCTATGTTTAGAATTGAAGGTCTTTCAAAAGAGGACTTTCGAAAATGGTCAAAGCGTTACAAATCGTAGATAAATAGCTGTCCTTTATGAACCGAGGGGGGATTATGGATGTCCAATTTTTGGAGCCAAGTTTTAGAAATTTCGAGCTCAAGCCTCACGAGAAGAAACTTACTCCTTAGAAACAAAGGTCTGATATTGGACAGTCCTGGGAGATATTAGAAGTAGTTTTAAATATCCAACTGTTTGTTAAAGCAAGACGAATAAGTTTCGAAGAGGTACATCAAAACACTAGAAACCCTCTGGGGCTTTCTCTAAAACTGGGGCCTCTATTGGAAGAAATTTTACCTTTGGACTAAGAACTCGAACAGAAGAAAAAGGAGTGATGACGATGCATATTGCAGCCATTGTAGAATGATACTGAGAGGCCTTTGTAAGCAATTTTTAATCGTTAGGTTAGCAAGTTTTAGAAAGGAAGAATCAGTTTTAAGACACTAGAAGCTGGCAAAAATTGACCTTTGAAATACCAGCAGAGTGGGGAGCTTTCTTTAGAAGTAGGACTCTTTTAAAGGAGGAAGAGCAGGTGTCCGACATTTGAAAATTGTTGAAATTTCAGAAATTGTAGACTTAAAAGTGCACATCCAGTCATTACCACCCAAGGTATTAGAAAAAAACTCAATTCACTGGAGTCTTATTTGCAATTGTTGATCATTATTATTATATCTATGATATAAGCAAAATGTTTGACGCGTGCTGACAGATAAATTGTCAAGACTTATTCACAGAAGCTCCTAGATTTTAACGTATTTAAACTTTAATGTCCTTTTTAACCCCGTTAGAGTGCGAATTTTCAAAAATCCGTTCTTAATGAGCGTCTACATCACAAAAGAAATATATGTGCCAAATTTGAAGTCTATCGGATGGAGAGTTTCGGAGATATCGTGATGAGTGAATGAGTGGTAAATCGCTTTTATATATATTTGCCTTCCTAATCTCTTCGGTTCAAGGAAAAAAAATGGGTACTGAATACCTCATTTTGAAATAATTAGGTCAGTAACAAAAGACTTCCTAGATCTCCAAGAACAACTGCCAAAAGATGCTGTTTTGATTGAAGGCACCCTTTCAGAGTAGAGATAATTATATTACATACTGCAAGAAATCATCAAACTCTAAAGAATAGCTGAACAAGCAAAAAAAAAGCTTAAGCATGGCGATACCTTCTTTTGCATAAAAACTGTAACAAGGCACACGATTATAGTATGGCTAAATGTAATCGTAACAGAACGGAAGTTACTCATCAAATATGAGAACAAAAATTACCAACTGAAAGCGCAATGATGTAGCAAAAACAGCACAATCGCCCCTTTACAGATGACACAACAAAATTACCGATTAAACCCTAGAACCCCAAAAAAAAATAGTAGTCTTTCGGGCGTAAAAACAGAGCCACAAATCGTAATATTTTCAACCGTCAATACACAAAAAAAAAGTAAAAAACCAAGACTTACTAGAGAGCAATTCTGGTTTGATATCCGATACAACATAATGTGTCCATAATGCTAATTCAACTTTATGCGGTGACCATACAACCGAATCAGTTCGATTACTTTCTTTTGCTGCTTTATTTAAACGTTCCGCCACAGCTTGTATATGATTCACAAATTTCAGGTACTCCTTTGTCGTATAATCAATACCTTCAATATCGGGAATTGCTAATAAACATTCATCGGCCATAAATGGGGCACTCTCCGGACAAGCTGCTGCTAATAATGCTACACACACAAAAATTAGCAAGTTTGTAAAATTTATCGTAAAAAAAAACGAAAAGAAAACAGATAACTAACCGGATGCCATCGTGGTTCCAACACCTTTCAAATTCGATAATGCCGTAATTGCCTGTTCTAAATTTGGTAATTTCCTAAATGCTTTACGTGTCTCAGCCATAACAGCTCTGGGTGTATTCACTTTAACCAAATACGATAATTGTGGATAGTATTTACCACGTGTCTGTTTCCATTTCATTGTCTGTACCAATTCTTCGTGTAACATATGGGCATCTTTACCGCGACTCTTGATCTTCTTCGGCAATTCATTCTGGTACCTGGGTGGCAAACAAAAACACCAACGCGTCAGACGAGAACAACTAATCAAATCACCCATTTAATTTGAGGGATGTATTTGGGAACTTGGGGGACACCATATGAAAAACAAAAAATGAATAAATATAACTTACGCCGACCCCAGTTAGCTAGTAAAAGTGGAGGCGGCGGCGGCGGCGACAACAAAGTTTACATACTTTTATGTCCTGTACATTCTTTTAGTCATATATGGTTATATTAGTTGTATCAAGTCATATTTATTAATTTTTTAACTTTTATATGGTGTCCCCCAAGTTCCCAAATGCAACCTAATTAAGCCTGGCTTAAGTTACGACACGCAAGAGGAACCGGGATTTTTTTTATTGCAATCGATTAGTGAAAATTAAATTTCGAGAGATTGTGGGAGATTTTTCGAATTTCTCGTAAGAAAATTGTCGATAAAACTGGAGAAAATCAAGAGTAGAAATCTGGTAACTTTCCATTATGGCGAAGTATAATTTCGTAATATCCGTTTTCCTGTAACTGGGGAAAAAGAAAATCGACTTAAAAGAAAAATCAATTTTCCATCTCCGATTGTAATAGCAAAAAGAAAACAACAAAGATAAATTTATTTATTGTTTATGAATCAAGTCAACATGTGAATTTTGATTGTTTTCATGTTATTAAATAGAGACAACAATACTCCCCACTATTTGTAGTTAGAGAGAGATGGCAATATGCAAAATTCTCACACACACATACGCTCGCTTATATCTCAAACTAAACATCAATCAATTGAAAAACGGCGCGATAAATACCACGAATTATTTTTGAAAAATTCGTCAATTTTCCGAAATAAACTCAAGAGAAAATTGTACGGAATTTAGTAATTTTCCAACATGATTCGTAGTAGGCTTTGTTTGAACAGACACCATTTTGAAAGCTCTCTCTCGTGTCGTCAAGGAGAATATCCACGAAAATCGGATAAATTTCAACAAATTTCGGAAATTAAATAGAATTATAGCAATTTCAACAAATTCATCTGAGGATTTTCGTCCAAAATTATTGTAAATTCATTGGGAAATTGTTGAAATTACTATAGAGATGACGCCATTTCGTTGTACCGTCGCCTATGGTTACTGCGATTATAAAACGAAATTTTCCAACAAAAAAACAACAACAACAACTGTATCAAGTGTGTGTGTTTTCCGCACTTCTTCACTTGTCATCGATAACCACGTGACGAGCGTGATTTTAATGACCGTCCGAGAAGATATCGCGGGGGTGATTCTCATCTCTTTCAGTCGTCGACAATACGCCCGAGTTCAATGACACACACACGCATGCACGCACACACACACTTATTTACAACAAATTTGGTTAATTATCAAGATATAAGAAAAAATCAACCACCGAAATTTAGTGTTTTTGATCGGTATAATTAAAAGAGAAAAATTGAGTGATTAGTGCAACTTACCAATTGTCCAATTTGACCAGCTCTTCGGGCTTTTTAGCTTTCTGTTCGGCCTTGAGTTTCAATGCTTGCGGATACAATTTAAGGACGTGTTCGTACTGTAAGTGGGTGCCGTGTGTGAAGAACATCGCCGTATCTTTAGCTGAAGCCATCGTGGTGTATGGCAGCAGCGATTTGGACTCCTTTAAAAACACACACACTACACTTTTTTATATAAAGCTATAAATGTTTATATAAAAAAATAAATAAATAAAATGTAAATAACGAAAATTCTTTTATAACGTACAAAACGTTTTAATTGTAATCAATCTTATTTATAAATATGTGTGTGTATATAGATATAATGAATAATAAGGGAGATTGAACGCGAGGACGACGTTATAACTGGCGTTGCGTTTAGCTCTGGCTAATGTGTGTGCTAGTTTTAGTTAGATGGAAATGTTGTTGGTGGCGCCACTGTATAAAATAAAATATCACAGCCCCCGAGACTTGCAGCTAGAATCGAGTTGGCTCTAGTGTATATATCCCTTATATATCTACTATCTCAACATCCTTCTTCAACTCAATACAAATCGTATCTATCTATTTCACTCGATTACAGGCTGGCTTCGTATTGGTTGTTATCCGTTGGCTTTATATAAACGTGATAGATAGAGATAGAGAATTTTGTATATAATGTATGTGCGGTGGCCTCGATCGTCCGATGTTTCCCCTAGCCTGGCCTGACGACGTCTGACATTACATTACGGTCGTAGAATTGAGCAACGTTGCCACATTTCCCTACAGCTTTCACAAAAATTATCCAAAAATTATCATCCAATAATTGAATGATTTTTGTTTTGAAAATTTCTACAATTAACTAGAATTCTGCACAAAAAAAAAATATCGAATTTTCATTGAGGGAAAATCCAAATTTTCGTCCTCACAAACAATTGCACAATATAGAAAGTTTTCTAAATAGGAGGTATACATAAGTACATACGTCATGGCCAACTTAGAAGCACTACAAACACGTTGTTAATAAACAACTGAATTACAGTTACGTTCCACACTCACAGTGGAAATTGTTTTCGTTGGTACATGTGTTATTTTTCTAATATTTCGACGCGAAAAGGGGATCTGCAGCCGATCCCAGTAATATCATTTAGGATCGCTCCCCTTGCGTCGTTATTCGAAAAGTTGAAAAGGGAGAGAGGCCCCTTTTTCGAGTATCTCTCCAAACCCATCTATATATTCTGTCAGTCAGGTAGTTTTCGGGGCGACAGAGATGGAGTGATTTTTTTTCAGTAAATAAGAGAACATCCTGTTATTGTGGAGGCAATCAGTATGACGGCGGCACAATTGTTATTGCTGTGATTTTACTGTGAAATTCTATTATTTTTCCAATAAATTTACAAAAAAAAAATATATAGAGGATATTAAATAACTTTAAGCATGCATATGTACAGGCACAGATATCTTTTGTGTAGGAAACCAAACAGTTGGCAGTGTTGCCGGATTGTTGATAATCCGCACAAATTATCAAAAATTGTCTTGTCAAAGAAAATCTAGGATGTCTTGACAGGGAGCAGTGGCGGCGTAATTACTGTGTGCTGACGTCAGCACGCACGAATTCTTGCGGATCAAGAATGTTCGATAAAGACGGAGAGAAAAACGTAAATCCGGTGAATTCACATAGAAACACGCACATGGAAGAATGAACAAACAAGTTTAAGTCCAACCGACCAGATGCCCTTATCGTATTACGTTTCTCTCTTGTATAAGGCACCATACCAGCAGGCAAACGTACTTTTTAAGTGTGTTCGTTCTTGTTAATATTATTAAAAACCATTGGCGTATCAGTTATACTATGATAATAATGAAATAAAAAACCGTTTATAAAACTCGCTTTATCATTTGTAGTAATGATAATTTAATTAAAAACATTGATAATGATAAGGGAGAATTTTATCAAAATTTGTTGTTTTAAATTAGATTAAATTACGAAAAGTTGCTTCTCCATCTGTACTGTGTGTGTGTGTGTGTGGAGAGTGTTATAACGAGTCGATAAATACTGTAATATGAGTTCGCCTTAAATATACGACAACCTTGGTGACTTTCCACCGCATACCATTTACGAAACGATTTTCTTAACGAATTTTTTTCCAATTAATAACACCTGGATTTTTAAAGGGGGACCCCCATACTGTGCCATTCGATTAATAATGCCCACATCTACATCATAAAATTCTACTGTTTTTTATTTTGCTTTTGAATTTCTACTGTACTCTCATTTACGTTATGCAGAGCATCAAGCAGCAAAATCCCTATGAATCAATCAAATCATTTGAGATCTACAAATCTGACGTAATCAAAAGACTTGTTTGGTCTTTGTTTATCGTATCTAGACAACTGAGTTAGACGAAGACGTGTAATTGTTTCGTATTACGTCACGTGTGAATATATTTAAGATTTCTGAGGATAAAAAATTATCAATTTTTTTTTTATATTATTGTACTGCAATTAACACTTGATGCCCTGCATACCTGACATTATTAACGAACACAGTAAGAATTGTCACGTCGGCTGTATAATTTTTTGAAAAAAAAGAGCATGTGGGTAACAAAACTTATCGTTTTCAATGAGATATAGTTTGATGCCCCACATATGTATCATTTCAAATGAATACAATTATAATTGCTGAATCGTTTGAATAGTCTACAAAAAAAGCAGAAATAAATACTATTATACAGGACATCTTGAAATCTTAGGAAAAAAGTTGTTTTTGCTACTTGATGCCCTACATGACCAATATTTTGAACAAAATCACGCTTAATTCATGTTTCAACTGAAAAATTTTCAATATGTTCTATAATTTTATGAGATGTGGAAATTACACGATATTTTTGTAAACATTCGGTTCTTGATGCCCTGCATAATTTTCATTCTAAAAGACTACAGTTGGAGTTGTCACATTATCAAGATATGAATGGTGACTTTTTAATATTATATAATTAATTATTAGGTGTTTGTAGCCTCCACACATTTGTCCACAAAGAAATTCTTGACGCCCTACATAATTAACATCTCAAATAAATACAATTGGTGGTCACCTGTTCAATTCGCTTGAAAAAAAGAGATTTCCTATCGTTACGTATATTGATCATTCTCCAATGAATTAACACTTGATACTCTACACAATTAGTAAATGAATATAAACTTATTGATTCTTGTGACGGTTAAAAAAAATACCTATTAGTCTTATAAGATCGATTTTAGTAATGTTGAAAACTAGTTCAATCTTTGTAAATTAAGTATCACTTGATGCCCTACATAAATACCATCACAAACACGAGGATTTAATTATTACTATGCGGCTTGAATTACAAAAATCCAGCCATTTTATTTGAAAAATGCATTCAAATTGAGTGAAACTACAAAATATTAACAATGGGTAGTCACTTGATGCCCTACATACTCAACATTCGAAAACGATGAAAAGAAATTGGAAATTCCGAGTATTATTCATACGATTACCCCATTAAAGAATGTCGAAAATATGAATCATGCGACTTTTTGAAATTACCCGGTAATTGCTAGTCAAACAAGCAAAAAAAAAACAAAAGAAAACGAGCAATGATTCATCTTTTTCTAACTAATGATAATTTTGTATTTCCGTATTCTTTCTGCCATTATCATCTAATTACAATGATATTAGTATAGAGGGCGTTTCAACCGATTTCTGTCAAACTAATTCAAAATTGAAACAAACGAAAAAAAACAACAGTTAATTTTGAAAAAGAAAATTATCGTGTATCTATCTGATCGCCGCCACTGTCTCCGATTTTCATGTTGAATTGAGGCCGTTTTTGTTGCGACAAAACCACCGTTATATACAGTTCGGTCAGTATAAATATATATATATATATATACATAGGAAATTAGGAAATCGTATGTAATAGACAGAGATAAAAATACATAAGTTAGTAAGAGATAGAGATATTAGATAAGCGTTAAAAATAAAATGCTTGCTTGGCTTGCTGTGTGAGTGCTGCCATAGAAATTCAAGCGGCGATAGACTGACGTCATCAAGATGGAAAAAACAACCACGCCTACTCTACAACAGTCAGCCTTTAAATAATAATTCTCTCTTTATATTTCGAAGGAATAATAATAATAAATAATCAACTTGGGAATATATCACATAAACTGTTATCAATTTTTTGTACGGCATTAACAAATTAATTAAGAATCTTATCAAGCGATAAAGATAATAGTACTATATAGAGAAACAAACAAAATAAAAAAAAACAAAAGATCAAGCTGTGTGTTAACTTGATTATCGAAATTTTAAATTGCGGAGAGTAGGGAAAGGAAAACACCACTTGTTGCTAGATTTGTCAGATCAAAACACACACATGCATTTTTATCAGGAAAATTTCCCCCTGATCTACTTATATATATATATGTATTATCATTATCAACAACAATATAATGTGTAAGACAAAGATAGACATATAGAGGGGATGGTTATGAACGTTCCCAATTGGTTGGTTACTATAAATACAGCACCTACTAGATACAAGTTTCGATTTTCGCCCGAAAATCGATCATCTTCTATCTCTATCCAATGTACGAGTGTACTGGTATTGGTTGTAATTCGATGTAAAAAACAACAAATGAATTTGAAATTTGATCAATTATTGGATGATTATTTGAAAAACAACAAAAAACATTACAATAAAGATAGTTATATTCGTGTATATTGTAAATGGAGAGAGATAGATTGTTTTCTGGGCGCTATTATACGGGGTGTACTTGATTAATATCGGTTATTATTCTTTTTGTTCTACGTCATCTAGTAGGAGAATCTAATAATGTAGATCTAAAATAAATATAAAAACAGACGAATTGTGATCTTGCGCTGTACAATGACGGACACGTGTGTGTGTCAAGTTTAATTTGTTGTTATTTGGGATAAGTATGAGAGGCAACGTTGAGGTATACATATTCCATATTATTTACCAATTGTTGGAGCGAGAGAGCGATAATAAAATTTAATATACACTACTTACCTAGAAATTTTCTTTGAAAAAAGTGGAAAAAATTTTTACAAAAAGACTATCTTATTTTTCAATCTAATTTAACTGTGAACGAAACCAAGGCCTCACTGTTTTTCTCTATAGCGCTTAATAATTTCAGTTATCTTGGCTTTTTGCTGTGTGTTTTTTTTTAACACAAATTCCAACCGAAATGATTACGTAGTGGCCCCTCGTAGCGTTCACAACAAGCATAATGGTCGCCATCTAGCGGCGGCCGGTTTTAAACATCGATCTAAGCGTCCCCTATTAACCGATAGTTGAATCATGTAAATGCGTCTAATTGTAGCGCAAATTAGAGTTGGCGCGCAATTTTGAATTATTATCAAATTGTGACATGCGTATTGCTGTTATTATTGTTATGTTTTTCTAACTGCGCTTCAGTTGAACGCATCAGCTGTTCAATACATACACACATACACACACACACATACGTATATATATACAAAATTTTATCCATTTGAGTTTATTACAAATAAAATACAATATGGATGTTTAAAGAGATTGGTATTGGTTGTTGGTGTGTTATTTGTTGTCAATCAGCAAGGTCAGTCTTTGTGTTGTTGTTTGTTGCTGATGTTTGAAAGTTGTGGATTCTTGTAAGGACCCGTCTTGTAAGCAACCGTTTAGTAGACATTCTGTATTAATCGCAACATATAGTCGTTATTATTATTACAATTAATATTATTGCATTATTAAAATCGAACGTAAACGGAAAACAAATGAGTAACGTAACGGCAACCAACGATTCCTCCAATGAAACCAAAAAGAAATATTTCGTCAACTACAATCAAGATGTCACGTAAGTATTCTTTTGTTTTGTTTTTTTTATGACTTACACAATTTGCATTTATTATGATAAACAATTCATTACTATTATTATTATTATTATTTGGAATAATTATAGTAGAAATAATAATAATTTAAATTATTATTATTATTATTGGGGTAATTTGTAAATTTTTAGTTACAAAATCAAGTTGCCATGAATGATGTCATTAACATTACATTAATCTTTTTTTGCTGTTTTTTTTCTTAACTTTAAATCGTAGTATACTTGATTTTTCCAATATTTCATTATCATTTATTACTATTATTATCAAAAATGGGAAGTTATTTGTTTATCATTAGATATTATTTGTTTGTATGTCAAGTTCAATGTTTCTTCTATTTTTCTTTATTGCTTTCAATAATATTTAGTTTTAATTCTAAATAATTCAAAAAAAAATAATGATTAACAATTAAAACAACTGATATTTGTGTCATTTGCATCATTTGTTTTCCACCTGTTAATTGACGTTTATTGTGTAAGTTTACATCATAATCAATCAACGATTCTCTTTGATTTTAACGAAATTTTCATTTGTTTTATTAATTTCTAATCGAGTACCTATGTATTGATTGATATCATTGTTTTGTTTTGTTTCTTATCTTGAGAAGTTTACATCGTACTCAATGATTGTTTTTCTCTAATTTATAGATCGATATCTGTTGGAAGCAAGAGTGGTTTCCGTTTATATTCTTTACATAATGTCGATGATCTGGAATTAATTTATAATAATGATGCCGAAGATATATTTATGGTGGAACGTTTGTTTAGTAGTAGTTTAGTATCGTTGGTGACATTGAGTGCACCGCGTAAATTGAAAGTTTGCCATTTTAAAAAGGGAACAGAAATATGCAATTATTCGTATTCAAATACGATCCTGGCTGTACGAATGAATAGGTAAATAAAATAGAAAAAATATTTATATTTTAACACGTTGACTGCGCCACATTTGACTAGAATTTAGGCTGAAAAATAGCTGTTTTTCTTTATGATAAAGTTTCAGAGAAATCTCTTCTTTCATATTTAAAGTTTATAGCAAACGGTTAAAGAAAGAATTTGACCACAAAAGGACGAATGCAGGTAGTAAAGAATATCTCCCTTTTGTTTGTTGGCCTGGGATCGGAGGACCAATGAATTGGCAAATTTTATAAAAGGCACCCTAACCTTGACATGCCACAATTACGCCCTTCAAAAGATTATAAACTCATCTTGTTCCATTGGAAAATAAAGGTCAAGGTCCAGTCTTTTGTTGCTTCTCTACACCCCCTAGTGAGAAGAGTTTTTTCGCTTAAAGAATCCATATTTTTTACATTCTTGGCTTTTTGCTTCGTTGAAATTGAAATTTCATCAACTTAGTCTTGTCGGTGATGGTGCCTCAAGTCTCTTTATGGAAATTTTGTTTTTTGGGAGCCTTTCTTGTCAAGAATCTAAGCCACTGTGCTTACAATTAGTCTTCAGATCTAAATCTACAACGGCCGTCAACGTGTCAATCAAATAGATCGTTGTTTTAATCCAATTTGTGTTTATAGATCACGTTTGGTTGTCTGTTTAGAAGAAAGTCTATATATTCATAATATCCGTGATATGAAAGTATTGCATACAATACGTGATACACCACCAAATCCACAAGGTTTATGTGCATTAACTACATGTAGTGATAATTGTTTAATAGCTTATCCAGGATCGGCTACAATGGGTGAAGTTCAGATATTCGATGCTTACAATCTTGTACTATAATTCCAATGAATTTCTAAATATCAAATTAAATTAAATTTTAATTTTGTAGCATGCTAAGACAATGATTCCAGCCCATGATAGTCCATTGGCGGCATTAGCATTCAATTCATCGGGTACAAAAATAGCTACAGCATCCGAACGTGGTACAGTTATACGTGTCTTTAATACAATCGATGGTGGTAAATTATTTGAGTTCCGTCGTGGTGTTAAACGTTGTGTTGATATATGTTCATTGGCATTTAGTGTATGTGGACAATATTTATGTTGTAGTAGTAATACAGAAACGGTACATGTTTTTAAAATTGAAGAACCAAAAGAGAAGTAACTTTCACACGAATTTAATTAATTCATTCATTAATTTGTTAATTTTTGTAATTTACAAAAAGTCCCGGTCGTAATAGTGAAGAATCTTGGATGGGTTATCTGTCTTCATATCTGCCACAACAGGTGACTGGTGTGTTTACACAAGGACGTGCTTTCGCCACTGCCCATTTACCATTCTGTAATATACGGAATGTTGTTGCAATTACTACGTATTTACACTACAATTATTTTAATTATTTTTAATTAAATTATAATTTTTTTTTTAGTATTCAAAATCAAATTCGCTTATTGGTGGCTACAGAAGAGGCAATTTTATATATTTACAATATCGATCCGAATGAAGGTGGCGATCTAACAATCTACAAACAACATCATTTCGATGATAATCATATGAAAGAGAATCAAAAAGGTACAACAGCTAGTGAACCACAGAACATCGACGTAGGTAAATTTTTAATTATGTTAGTTTTGGTTTGGTTTGGTTGAATTTTTCGAGTTTTTTTTTTTGTTGATGAATTTGGCTAAAATACGTGCTCTGGGATCAGTTAAATTAGTCTTGCTATATAAAAATGGCGTTGTATTGTTTGTATTTTTTTGGTACGATTCGAACGTAGCCAAAGAAACAATATTTGAGAATTAGAAGCGCCAACAAACCTTTAAAATCCTTGTAGAATTATTTTTTATTTTGATTTTTTTTTTTTAATTAAATTCCTATTTTGTTTCAGTTTTGTTGTTTACAGGCGGCGGTTTTTATTTATTTATTTATTTTATTATTATTATTATTATTAATTATTTTCCAAAACACAATTGTTAATATTTTTAGATTTTTTTTTTAAATACTAACAAGGGTGTTTGTTTATTGTTTGTGGGTGTTGTTGTTATTTGTTTTTAAACTAACAAGTAAACTATACGATGTGGAAAATTTCTAATACGGGGTGTTCGACTTGAAGACGGCCAAAATCGAGCGTCTTTAAGCTAGTTACCCTGTATATAGAAAGCAGTTTAAGTACCGTAATGCTCACAAGTCCGGAAACATATAGCTTAAAAACTACCGCAATATTACTCAGATTTCGGCAATCTACCACCATTGGAGGCATTCAAAAGGGAAAAAAGATAGAAACTCTCATCATTGTTATTTTTTCTAAAATAGTTCAGTTTCTTATGTACCGTAATACTCTGAAAACGTCAAACATTTGTTTATGGATCGTGTGGACCACTTCTTTTTCTTTCTTGTATTTGATTTATTGGAATTAACTCTTTTACACGTTGCTTTGTAGTTAGAAAGAAATATAAAAAGGATTACTGGAATTTCTCTACTTTTGTCCATCAAAAAACGCTACTTTCAAATGTAACAGTAAATAGGAAACTATTTGGATAACGAATTTAGTGAGAAACTTAGCGACGTACTTCTTTCATTTGCCATCACTGTATAGTTTTCCAAGCGACACTAGAAATTGTTGTTTTCTTCACTTCTGTTATAATTTTATAAAAACATACAGTGTTGGCAAATGAAATAAGCATATTTGAAGCAATAAGCATGATTCTTTCTGATTTTTTTTTGCATTAGATTCAATTCGGTAAATCTAACGCCTATTTGTTAATAATGCTTTCTTTTCTTCTACCTCATTTACCATATCTGTATTTAATATTATTTGGAATAAATAATGTTTCTGGAATGACAACTGTTCAAAGTAGAAAGAATTCTATATATTGCCTAAATATAGCTTGTGTCTCTATCTTTATCTAATACATTGTTTCGTCTATGTTCTGTAATTTTATTCATTCTAATACTAAAGAGAAAGGCATAAAGTTGTGCTTATTGTTAGATCTATTGCCATACCCGTATAAGACTTCTCAATTTGGATCAGATTCGGGTTCTTTTCCATTTCGTATAGTTTACTGATAAAATATTAACAATTTATTATTTTTTTAAATGGGGGGGATGTACGCCGTCTCTATATTTTATTATAATTATCCCACCACCTGTTATTTAGTTACAAAAAAAATCCTGCAAAATATCCATCACATTATGATTATTCTCTGTTGTTCCTGTTGTGCAAGGCTCTACAATACTAGGTAGCTACGCTGGCATCGTCAAGGGCAATCCGTTGGGCCAAATGTCAGGTACTGGTCAGTATAACATCTACACAAAAAAAAAACAATAACACTCATAAATCAGAATTAAAACAAAAACAGGGTTGTTATTAAATTGTAAATACAGCCCTGTAATTTTCAATCAAATATCATCATCATCATAATTCGTAAGCATATTGTTAGAATTCTATACATTAATGCTTACAGTACAAATACCTGGAATCATACATGTGTTGCTTTAAATCTTCCGTTTTAATTTCTATTGTTTGTTTTATTTAATTTTATTGATTCGATTTATTTATTATTTGTTTTTGTTGTTATTGGGTTGTTTAGAATCGGACAAGATGAGAGAAATGGCAGCTGCTACAGAAACACCACCAGAGCATACGTTCCATTTTAATGATGTCCAAGAGTATCCACCATTAACACAACAAACAACAGACTGAGATCAAATCTATTACGATCAATATAATTTAATTTGTTATAAAATACAGTACCAATTAATATTTAGTACTGTCTTATTAATTCATTTAATAGTGAGGATCGGTGAAGATTTCATTTTGTATTTTTTCGATATAGACTAATTATATTTTTGCTAAAAACAAAAAAAAAACAATCAAGACGAACGGAAACGGAAAATCTGTTAGTAAGTGAATCTGTCGTTCTTTTGTCTCTAATTAATTCAAAAATGAAATAATGTAAATCTCCTCCCAAACAGACAACCAAAACCATATCATCTTACATGTTGTTGATGTACGAAATCGCCTAATTAATTAATTTGATTGCATAATTAATTAATTGGAAATGTAACGATTTTGTTAATTGAATTAAATTAAATTAATTGTAGCTTTAAGTTTTTTTTTTTTTTTGATTAAAACGTTTTTCTTTTATTTCTATTATAATAATTTTTGTAAATAATTAGTATAAACTAGATGGTATTTCAATAATGTGATGATTTTAATAAGTAAAAATCTTTGTGTTGTACGTTTCTTATTTTATAAGGGATGTATTGAATTGTTTTCGTTGTGCAACAACAAATCGCTGCTACTGTAAAGATCGTGCCATTTATAATAATTGTCTCTCGATTGATTACAGTAGGGATAATTAATGATATCTACTCTTTCTACTACTATTGCTATTATTATTATTATTATTACTCTTATTATTATTATAATTATTATTAAGTAATTAATGCTATGTTGCGCACATTGTGCTATGTAAATAAGTTACTGTTCTCTCTTGATTTTGTGCGTTTTTTCCGTTTAATTTGCCAAAAACAGAAAGTTAAACCGTGTGTCCGAATGTTTGTATGATGTAATTCAACCAAAATCCGAATGAAATTGATAAATAAATTCTAATTTTTGTGGATTTTCTTTTTAGTTTTAGAAATTCATTTAATACGCTCCTGTTTTCCGTTGAAAGTCCGTATCACACCTTTTTACTCTTGCTAGGGTGCGTCCACAGTGCCGCGAGTGGGGGGGGCACGGTGGCATTTGGCCCAGTGCGGCGCAGAACCATTTAAATATGAAGAATATTATTGAATAGATAGCATGGAGCTCTTGTTTGCCCTGGCTGTAATTTAACCTCGGTCCGGCTCTGAGCGTTCATAAACTGAATTATAGGGAAAGTATCTTTTTACCCAGAGCCAAGGGATCTTCTACTTGAGACTCCGGTTCATGTAAACTCATGTCTTTTTTATTTTTATATCTCAGCATAGCTTTTTAACTAATCCCTCTCTTAACCGATCCACGTACAGTATATGGACGCTCCCTTATGCACTGTAAACTCTCATATTCTCTCTTTCTCTCTCTCTCTCTCATTGTTTCCTTTTTTATTCTTTTAGTATTCTCATTCTTGTTCGCCTTCTTTATTTGTTCTTCTCTCTCACGCTTCTTTTTCTCGGTCATTCTTCCCCCTTCTGTATTTTCTTCACTCTTATTATTGTTTTCCTATCGTCCACCGTCTTTTGTTGTTTCTCTGTGCTTTCTTTCTGCTTTTCCTTACTTAACCACATCTCGTTGTGTCTCATTGCTGTATTTCTATCTCATTCTAAATGTTTCTTATTCTCTCTCTCTGTCTTCATGCTGTTTCTCTTTCTTACTCTCGCATTATAGCGTATTTTCACTATCTTGCTCTTTCTCGTGGTGTCTCCCTCTCCCTACTACTCCTTCTCCTTTACTCTCTGTTCTTATTTCTTCTTACTTATGTTCATTACTCATACCTTCTATCCATTTTTCTCAACTTGTTTTTCTCCTTTGCCTCTATTTCTAGCTCTCTCTCACATTGCCTTTCTTTTTCTATCGCCTTTCTGCCGCGTTTCTTTCGCTAGCTCACTCGCTTTTTTGTCACTATTTGTTCTTTTTTCTCATTTATTTCTCTTTAACTTGTCGCTATTGTTTCCCCTTTTCGCACGCCCCCTCTCTCCACCCTTTCATTGTTTTGTTATTTCTACTTCTCTTTGTCTATCTTGAGGTCCCACTATCAATGTCTCTTTCTCTTTTGTTATGTCTTCGTATCCATTCTCAGTTACTGTTTCCTCTCTTTCTCTGTCTTTCACACCGTGTCTCTTTGTCTGATCTTTTCGTTCTCCTTCGCCCCCACCCCTCTCACGATGTCTGTTCTTAATTAGCTCTTATTCTTTTTTCACTCCCTCTTTGTTGCAGTTTCACGCTCTTCTGCTTTCTCTTTCTCTCTATTTTCTCGTTCCCGTTCTTTTTCTCTATCACTATCTTCGACTTTAAGTGTTTGTTTTCTACTTTCTACATACGGTTTCTCTTCTTCTTTCTTTGTTCATCTTCTCGATATCACTCAACTCTTTCACTGTTTCTGTCTCCTTTTATTTCTCTCACCGTTTCTTCTTTCTTCTGCTTTTTGAAGTTTCGCCTCACTTTCCTTTTCTTCACTCCATCTTACGTTTTTTCTATCTCTTTGTACTTTTCCCCTCTCTCGTTTCTCATACTCTCTCACCTGATTTGTTATTTATTCTCTCTTTTTCTCTCTCTTCCTCTGTCTCGCTGTTTTTCGTCTTCTGTTTTTTTGATGTCTTGCATTCTTTTCTCTGTCTGTCGTTTGCCATTCCTTCTACATCTTCATCCCTCTCCCACTGCCGCTTCCTGAGATTTCTTTTCATTCTGTGTTTATTGTTCCTTCTCACCTTGTTATCTCTTTCTACTTGTTTCCCGTTGCCTTGCCCTAGTCTTTATCACTTACCCTTTTTCAATCTCTCTTTGTTTCTCAATTTTTGTCTCTTATTCTTCCCCTAGTCTCACGTTAATTTTTCTCACATCTCTTTCGAGCTGTACCCTCGCGACTTTGTTCGCGTAGATTATAAGTACGTCACATAATGTGTTGTTATCTCTTAGTATTTCATTTCCGAATATATATTTAAAAAAAAATACACATAGTAACGTCGCAATTAAATTGACAGCGTCACAACTGACAGGCGGATGTCAGCTGTCTTCAATGTATTGAAATTTTAATATCCTGTTTAACCTCGCTAGAGAGCGAATTTTCAAAAATCCTTTCTTAGTGAACGTTAACATCATGAAAGGAATATATGTGCCAAATTTAAGGTCTATCGAACGGATAGTTTAGGAGATGTCGTGATGAGTGGGTCAGTCAGTGAGTGAGTAAGTGGTAAATCGCTTATATAAATACATGAAAATTTATAAAATTGTATCTCTCTCGCTCATTAACACTATTAATGTAAATTTCCTGAATACGCTTAGTTTGTTTCAGGCGGTGTTCACTTCTGACCACAGAACACTAAACATCTTCTGACCCCCACCATGCCCAATTTTGCCAGAGCCGGTCGAGTTTGAATAGGAAACTTGAAAAAACTGAAAATTTTGAAAACACAGCCGTTCTTTTGATAGCCCTGTTACATCGATAACAGGGATAAGTTTTTGTGTTACCTATAACTTGCTCAGAATTTTCGCCATTTTTGTTAACGTCCTCGTACTGTGTGGTTGTGAATTGAGTTGATCAAAATCATCAAAATATTAGAAGAGTTACGACTAACCACGCTTAACTCTAAATTACACTTTTAAGTTGGTATTAAAAAACTCTACCGACTGACAAAATTAGGTCCTATCTAAAAGCATTGAGTGAACGCCGTCTGGTTTGTTTGCCATCCTCGTATACAGAACGCCTGTAATCTAAAGGATTTTGTTGGTTGCATAAAAACTCAATTAACAGAGCGCTACAATTAGTGATACAGTAAGCAATCAAAACAATCCTAACCTACAAATGCAAGAATGATTAAAGATTTCCGATATTTTATCAATAATTAATTAACTGATGTGTCCATTAATTGAATTATAATCGAATCAAAATTAAACGAAATTAATTTTACAATTTTTAATTCGATTTAAAAGCGATAATGTCGCACTTTACTGAACATTTAATAATCGGCTCAATTCTATCGACACTGTTTATTGTTTTCAATTATTCGTTGCATCGTATCGAAGAGGGTCATGTTGGCGTTTATTTTCGTGTAAGTTATATACAACTTATTATGGCGATCAGGGGCCACGAATCGACCCCTACGTTAATATTGTTCTTGTAGGGAGGTGCTCTATTGCCGACTACAAGCCAGCCAGGTTATCATATGATGATACCGTTGTTAACTAGTTATAAATCAGTTCAAGTAACCCATCATTAATTACCTAAAATTGTAAACAATTGATGTTTAATTTATGCGGATTGTAGGTGACTTTACAAACCGATGAGGTAAAGAATGTTCCATGTGGTACAAGTGGTGGTGTTATGATCTATTTCGATCGTATTGAAGTTGTGAATCATTTAAACGCCAATAGCGGTCCGTTTCTTAATCACTAATTAACTCCAATATTAATTAAAATTGATGAAAATTTCTAGTTATGGATATTGTACGTAATTACACTGCCGACTATGATAAGACATTGATTTTCAATAAGGTCCATCATGAATTGAATCAATTCTGCAGTATACACACATTACATGAAGTCTATATTGATCTGTTCGATCAGATCGATGAGAATTTAAAGCAGGCATTACAACGCGATCTGTTAGAAATGGCACCCGGACTACGGATACAAGCTGTACGTGTTACAAAACCAAAAATACCCGAAGTGATACGTAAAAATTATGAATTAATGGAAGGTGAGAAGACGAAACTATTGATTGCTATACAACATCAGAAAGTTGTTGAGAAAGATGCTGAAACCGAACGAAAACGTGCTATCATTGAAGCTGAAAAGGAGGCACAAGTTGCTAAAATTCAATACGACCAAAAGATTATGGAGAAGGAATCGTTGCAACGGATTGCACAGATTGAAGATGAGATGCATTTAGCGCGACAAAAGAGTCATGCCGATGCTGAATTCTATAAATTAAAACAACAAGCTGATGTTAATCGTTTGTTGCACACAAAAGAGTTTATTGAATTGAAAAAATACGAATCGTTGGGTGCTAACAGTAAAGTTTATTTCGGTAATAATATACCACAAACGTTTCTAACAACAAATCTACCAGACAACAATTGTAAAGGGACGAGTAAAGTTTTGGAAGCTCAACCGTAATTGCCGCCGAAATTTAGGGAATTTTCATCAAGTACCAAACGAATATTGGCAATATTTATGCATTTCTTTTTCAACAGTACGTTACCACTTATAACACGACGTTATTGCATTTTTTTACCGAATAGTTTTGTTAAGAATTATGCAAATAAAATTACCGCTAATCAGAGTGCTGTGCAATCCTCAAATTCACTGTTTTCAAATCATAGTTACTGTCAAATTGTAGGGACTTTTCGACAAGAATCAAACGAATGTTGGCAATATTTTTGAGTAGTACATTACGATATCTTTATTTACTATTTTTTTCCTAAATCTAGCAGCTTTGCTAAGATTTTTTAGCGATTATTGCAGATAGCTCTCACACCTCTCAGTATTTCAAATCGTAATTACCGCTAAACAGTAGGGAGTTTTCGATAAACATCCTTAGTGTTGGCAATGCTTAATTTTTTTTAAATAGTACCTATCATTTAATGAATGAATAATTTAGTACTTTTTTTCAACAAATATCGTTTTTGTTAGAAGTTACGTAAATGGAATTATTGATAATCCGGAAAATAAGTTTTATAAATAGTAGTAGTAATTTGAAATTTCTCATTTTTCAAATAATTCAATCGTAATTACTGCCAAATTTTAGGGATTTTCTTCAATGGTTATCGGAATTTTGGCGACATTCTTTAAGAAACACATCATTTTGTACGAAATTTACTTTTTATTACGCAAAAATCTGTAAAATAAATACGAAAGAATTTAATTTTTAAAAAGTCCCTCAAAATCAATAAAATTATAGGGGAATTTTGCAATAAACTGTAATGTTGGTAGTGAGATAAATGCGCGCGCACCTTTAAACAGCTGTCTAGATTCTGTTTATGCCTGTCACGAATTGCGTTTCATTCATCTGTTTATTTTTTAATTTATAATTATTGTCTCGAACAAAAACCAAGTAATGTTATTATTGCTAAGAAATCCATTAATTAAACCGATCAAATTGTAATTGTTACTGTTGAATCTGTGATTGTGAACAATTATAACAACGATGGATTTAGCAGGTGAACCCGAAAATGTCATTGAAAGACATGGAAGGTATGTGCAACAATTTCACCTTCAAATATTTACGAAAATAAACGATTTTTATGAATTTCCAGTTGTCTGTTGTTACGGTGCGACAGCCAGAATTCGTTGGATGAAAGTAGCCAGAAACAACTACCAAGGACCTGTGGTAAAGATAAGCCACCGTACCGCAACTACCACCATACCCAACGGGCGTTCGAATGCATGAATCTATTGCGAAAGTAATTGCGTAAAATATTAGAAAAAAAAAACCACTAGTTAACTGTTTTGTATTGTTGTTGTAGACAAAAGCTGTTGTGTGATGTAATCTTAGTTGCGGATACTGTCGAAATACCAGCCCATAAGATGGTGTTGGCCGCTTGTTCGCCGTATTTCTATGCAATGTTCACTAGTTTCGAGGAGAGCAAACAGGATCGTATCGTATTGAAAGATGTTGATCCGATTGCATTGAAAATACTAATCGAATACGTTTATACGACTGAAGTACAAATAAGTGAAGATAATGTGCAAATCCTGTTACCAACAGCGAATTTATTACAATTAACTGATGTCCGGGATGCTTGTTGTGAATTTTTACAAGCCCAATTACATCCAACAAATTGTTTAGGTATACGAGCATTCGCCGATTTCCATGGTTGTTTAGAGTTGTTACAGCATGCTGAATCCTATATCGAACAACATTTCATTGAAGTGGTCGAAGGCGAAGAATTTCTATCGTTATCGAATCAACACGTCTCGAAATTGATCAGTAGTGATCGTTTAACTGTACCATCCGAGGAGAAGGTGTTCGAATGTGTGATTGCATGGGTACAACACGATTTGGAACAACGCCAGAAACATTTATCATCATTAATGGAACATGTACGTTTACCGTTAATGTCCCAAGATTATTTGGTGCAACGTGTTGAAGACGAACCATTATTAAAGCAAGATTTGAAATGTAAAGATTTCTTAATAGAAGCATTAAAATATCATTTATTGAAGAGTGATAGTAAGACGATATTTCGTACACCACGTACGAAACCACGTCAACCGATTGGTTTACCAAAAGTTCTATTAGTTGTGGGTGGTCAAGCACCAAAAGCTATACGTAGTGTGGAATGTTATGATTTTAAAGAGGAACGTTGGTATCAAGTTGCTGAAATGCCAACAAGACGTTGTCGAGCCGGTTTGGCTGTATTGAATAGTAAAGTGTATGCTGTTGGTGGTTTTAATGGTTCGTTACGTGTACGTACTGTTGATGTATATGATGCCAGTTTAGATCAATGGAGTACTTGTGATCATATGGAGGCGAGACGGTCAACATTAGGTGTTGCTGTATTAGGTAAAAAGATTTGATTAATTATATTATTCATCCCAAAAACCACCGCAGTTGCTCTATTGCACATTCAAGACTATGTCGTCGATGGAACGTTCGAAAATATGTTTGACTGGCTTCTGTCAGCTTTTATCTTTCTTACGCACCATCTATTCTAATACCACTCACTCACTCACTCACCCCTTGTATAAACAAATGAAATAACACTGAAATCGGTCAATTTAAAATTGGCCATCCAGGGAATTTGACAATACAAAGAAGTACTCGCATATGACTCATGAATAACTTTTGAAGGACTAAATATATCAAAAAATTGTAAAAGACCCTTGTTGTAGAGCGTTAAATTTTCTATAAGAATGTATTTTAGTCATTTCGAAACATTGTTCCCAATGTGAGCTATAAAATTCCAAAGTGCAAGAGAATCTTTTTCCCATGTTAATCAAATGGAAAATGGCGATGAGACACCTGTTAACATTAAAATTAAGAACTGATATTTTCAGAGGCTCATTTTTCCGACATCCTGAACAATATTTGCAGGGTGCCTTTTGAAAAAAAAAAAAATTGTCGATTTTTCTGATACAGTCTAATATACACATACTCATTTATACACACACTTCCAACGTACAGTATCTATAAATATAAAAGCAATTTACTGTTTACAGTATTTACTGAATAACACACTTCCTCACTCATCACGATATCTTCGTAACTATCCGTCCGATAGACTTTAAAATTGACACATATATTCCTTTCATGATGCTGACGCTCACTAAGAAAAGATTTTTGAAAAGTGTATTATCTGTAAATATAAAAGCGATTTACCATTCAATGACTCATTCACTCACTCATCACGATATCTTTGAAACTATTTTCTGTCGCCACGCGCCAGTCGCGTCATTTACAACGGGTCCATATATTTCAACGTAAAGAAGTTTAAAGCGACTTCAGCCGCGCGCCTTTAGAAAGGATTTTTGAAATTTCACCCTATAATGGTGTTAAAAAAGGCATTATTATATCAATACCGGTGTTTTTTCTTATATAAGTATATGGAAATGAAATACTAACAGATAACAGCACATTCTGTGACGTACATACTTACAATCTACGCAAACAAAGTCGTGGGGGTACAGCTAGTAATATAATAAGAACGGAATCTAAGTGCCTTAATGTACATACACATAGTACATAAACGAAATAAAAGGTGATAAACACCCAGAAAAAAAATATTTTGTCAAATCATATATAATCATACAAGTTATTCGTATATGATCAGAGCCAAAAAATGACCATATCTAATCATATTTATTTATGCATTATCAGTTTAACATACTTAAACATATCTATTTTTAAAAAGACACAGGCTATATACGGGGACCGAACCCCGACCATTTAGGTGAAAACTGCGAACATACATTACATTACATTTAAAAGTGCTTTATTTGTATAAATTACTTGTTACAATTACTTACATCTATACATAATACTTAATGTCTCCTAGCCTAATAGCTTTATACAATGTCTTAGTTAACTATTATTTCTTAAGGTATTTAGTTTGTTATAAACGGCTTTTCCGTTTGTATAATTTGCAGTGTTATTAGTAGTTAATATAGATTTTACAGGAAACTGTTAACGTTAACCCCTAAGCCATCTCATTGCTTAGAATTATGGTCGAATTATTAGGATTTACGTCACTTAGAAAAGTTGGAAGCTTTTTTTTCTTGAAAACTGCTAGTTAGTGCATTTTAATAATTTATTATATGAACACCCTAACGATATAAGTTTCCAAACAAACTTTTAAAAAAACAAAATATTCTTAATCAAAAATTGACTGGCAACATCATAGTATAAGCACTTTACGCATTTGGTGTCTGTTTAGTCGATCAACGGACAAGGTGGGCGTAAAGGCATAAAGTGTTTATACTATGATGTTTACGATAAGACTGTGTAATAGTCACGTTCTAACGAATTAAAATAAATAATCAATTCTCCAGGCGGTATTATTGATGATAGATGAGTTTTTTTTCTATGATTGTGAATTTACCTCACTGTGTTTCCTATACTACGGCAATCGTTTATTCGTTTTGATTCATTAGAACGTGACTATCATACAGTAAACATCACTACATTACATTTTCTTGCTGATACGACCAAGCTGGCCTAACACCTCCGAAGCAAAGTATATGTCAGCTCTAAATAATAATAATAATACATAAGGATATATGTAATTGTTGATTGCCTAACCAATGGAGAAAATGTTCTGTAATGGTGCCATTTTTGAAAATGGATTTTATAAAAAACCGGACAAAAGAATTTTAAATAGAAAGTGAGAAACGTGGAGTACTTTGTCAA